>VZZY01004305.1:14588-34717 GCA_013400335.1 Eurystomus gularis
TCCCCCTCTACTCTGCCCTAGTGAGACCTCACCTGGAGTACTGTGTTCAGTTCTGGGCTCCCCAGTTCAAGAGGGACAGAGATCTACTTGAGAGAGTCCAACGGAGGGCTATGAGGATGACTAAGGGACTGGAACACCTGCCTTATGAGGAAAGGTTGAGAGACTTGGGGCTTTTTAGTCTGGAGAAGAGAAGACTGAGAGGGGATCTAATTAATGTGTCTAAATATATGAGGGCTGGATGTCAAGAAGAAAGGGGCAACCTCTTTTCACTTGAGCCCTGCGACAGGACAAGGGGCAATGGATACAAGCTAGAGCACAGGAAGTTCCACCTCAACATGAGGAGGAACTTCTTTACTGTGAGGGTTACAGAGCACTGGAACAGGCTCCCCAGGGAGGTTGTGGAGTCTCCTTCTCTGGAGACTTTCAAGACCCGTCTGGATGCGTTCATGTGTAACCTGCCCTAGATTCTATGATCCTGCCTGGCGGGGGGGGTGGACTTGATGATCTCCAGAGGTCCCTTCCAACCCCTAACATTCTATGATTCTCTTCTTTCAATTGGCAAATATTAACAGAAGGTTGACGATCTTCATGAAATGTACAAGGGCTTGGGTTTAGTTGCAATGAAGACTGTGAAAAACTAGAAAAGCAGTAGAAAAAAAGCAGTGTGTATGAGAAGGAATAATTTGAACAACTCACATGTTTTGGCTTTATTTTCCAAAGTTATACTATTTTTGGCAGAACTGCCTGGATTATGGTCATCACAAGCCAATTTGGTCATATATCTTTCAGTAGATCTCTGTTGACATCAATGGGATTATTCTAGTTCACATGGCATGCTGGCGAAAAAGTTGTATTTAATAATCCCTAGCAGAGATAGGAATGTTGGTAGATTCAGAGTTGTCTGCAATTAACATAAGGGATGCATTTATTATCAATGAACTAGTGATTAGCCAAGAACACTAGTTTTAGTTTTGCTTCCTACATAAAGTGACAAAAACTGAATGCTCACTAGGCTTCCAAATGTACACAAAGTTGCCTCTGAGCTAGGAAGGATTATGTGTGAAGATGTACCATATGGCTGATAAATTAATAGCGTTTATGGGTTTAAGTTAGGATGTGAATAGGCAATCATTTGGATATGGATATATTCCCATTCATAAAATATGGAATTTACACCTGAAATTTTTGAAGTTCTAATTAGAAGGCTGTTTTCCTGAGTATGCAGTGACTTTTTCCATAGATAAATGAATGACTCTCATTTCATATTTCTGAATCAGAATGACTCATATTTTATTGCTATTTGAAGATGATGGTCCCCTGTCAGTAACATACTATCAATAACTTCCCCATGCATATGGGTAGCCTGAAATAAACTGCTAGCTCTTGAGTGTCTACGTTTGTGACAATCTATGAACAAATCACAGTCTGCTTTTGAGAATTGCATCAATGATTCTGCATATGGTATAAAATTTAACTTGCATACCAAGGACGCAAGTTTTATTATGACTTCGGAGTCCAGCTCATCATGAGATCAAATCAAATGGCTTAAAGTCACACAAGTAGGCAAGGAAGCATAGACACTCACAGGGGCTACCCACTGAGTTGCCATACCAGGCAAAGGGTTTAATTCTTCCATATATCTACTTCAGGTCAGGAAGGAATACAGCAGCTGGGTCTAAGCTGTTTTTCTTTCACTGTGAGAAGAGTCTGAGGATCTTTGCTGTGTGATCCACTGTGTTACATGTCTGAAATAGGTATTATATTTCCCTGGATAAAAATCTAGTGATGCAGACTACAGATTTTAGCTAAGGAAGAAGGAACTATGCTGGTATCATTCAGTTTATAAGTGTGTTTGTTTTTCTGGCAAGCTCAGGAACATAGGCAGAATTTTGAGACATATAAGGTGTTGTCTTCAGATGGTACTTCACATATACTCTTTTGTTTTCCTTCAGAGGTGAGCAAAACTAGTGTAACCTCAATTTTTTTTTACTGTAAAGCATTTTGGAGAGTAACAGTGAACTCTGCTATATGATTGCATGACCTTAAAAGGATGTATTGATCACCTTTACTTCTGTTTTAACTAGGTGCAACTATATTAGCTTAATGTTCTCTGAATATTTTGCAAGTTCCAAATATTGACAGAAGCTTCCTGACTTGACTTGCCACATGCGCTGCAGAGGATTCCTCACTGTTTGCACATTAATCCAGAAGAAGGGCAACATAAAATCCTAATAATTCACAGAGTGATAGGTAAAGATCTGTTGATCCTTCTAGCACTAACTGCTCTTCATATTTATATGTTAAATGCCTTCTTTAAATGCCTTGAGTGATAAATTTTTGTCAAAAAATATTGTGTGTTAGCACTGTCATATTTAAAGTGTCAGCTATGGAAATATCACTTCTGCTTCTCTTCCCTCCAGCAGCTCTTGGCTTCCTCCCCCTCACCATCTTTCAGTTACAACAATATTAAAAGACTAAAACAGAGAAGTCTTTTGCTTTAAAAAATAACTTAAACAGTATCAGGAGTTCAAACACCACAAAGGGGCTCTGAAATTAGGCACTGAATTCAACACACCTGTTTGGTTGCTAATCTCACACTTCTGTAGAGAGAGCAAAGTTAATCACAAAAGTCCAAGCCATGTGCATCATGTAGCTGCATGCCTGGAAGCATGGAACTTAGCACTGAATGAGTTGGCAACCATCACTAGATCGATATCTAGTGTTATCTGGATGCCTGGAGGAGTGTGAAACGAGGTGGAGGCCCCATGGTTCCAGTCCCCCATTTTTCCACCCTAAGAAAAGGAGCCACTAGCTCCACCATGCAGGTGTAAATTAACGGACTTTGTGACATTAACATAAGCGATAAGATTGTCTATAGTCATCCCCACCTGCACGTACGCCTTGGTGATACAATGTAAAATTTGGGTATAAATATCACCCCAATCCGGGCCCAAAAATCAGGACAGGACTCGGAACCATGCCGACAACTGGATGAATTGACGAATTCGCCCTCTCCATCCCCCCCACTCGGGACACCTTGTGTGTAAGATTATTTACCTCACCTCACGCTGAGTGATACACTTTTTCTCCTTGATTATATTTCACATTTCTTCTCAGGTGCATTTCTGTGCTTCCCTGAGTGTATTCTTGTTTTTGTTTTCCCTTTTCTTTTTGTGGCGATTGTACTGTCTTGTGCTCCACTGTATTTCTGTTCGGTGGGCTTGTCTATCAGCCAGGCGGCTGGTTTTACAGTGGGCAAGTTGTTGTTAGTGTGTGTGTGTGTCGGTTTTTTAGTGTATTGTTGTCATAATATTAGTTATACAACTCTTAGTGTACCTGTAGCTCTTAATTTATCACTGGCAATCCAAAAGAACCTGCAAATGTTGCTGTAAATAAACGGTTATTATTTGTTCCCCGATTTTGTGTCTGTCACATATTTGGTGCTGGCCTCACAAGACTGGATTTACTCCCCTGTTTTCGCAACAGCTTCCAAACCCTGTTGTTCAGATTTCACTTAGAGATCTCTAGTTCAGATTCAAGAGATCTTATACCTCTATACGCTTGCAGAAGAATAGGCCCTCAGGTTACTGTCTAAAGAGACAATAGTTGCAGCAAACACAACATAAATAATTTCCTGCTTACTCATGTTTTTTCACAATGGTTCATATAGAAACTGCAAGCTAAGACACATATCACTCCTAAGCTGAATTTTGTTGTCTTAGCTTTGTGATTAAAATACATTGTTCGTTTTCTTCATTAAATAATTTTGGAGTCACAGCTGGCCAGACACTAGTATTAAGCCAACTCATGCACTCCCAGTTAATAGCAGTTCGTTTGACAGCTATGAATACCAGGGCCACTAAATTTAAGTACATTTTCTGAAATGCGGTTGATCAAGAAGGATGCTTAATAGCCTATGTCTTGGTGGGGCAGTAACCCACAAACTATTTGACTGTGAGAAGTTAATGTGATGTATCCCTGGTGTTAAAGAAACCACACAGTGCTTCTCTTACCTCAACTATGAAGCTTTCTTCTCTGCTGTGAAGAGGTCAAAGAAAATCATAAGATATCAAATGTGCAGTGGCTAATAATCAAAATTAGTGGAGGAGCTGGAAAAATTATAGGTTACTTTCCACAGTTAATTGTAGGTTTTGAGCCTTTTGTTTTAATTCCAGACATCTATGTAAGAGGAACCATTAATTAACCTCATTCAGCACCAACCCATGAACATGTATATTACGCACTGTTTGTTGATGATAGGCCAGGCTGTGCTAAGAAAAGAACATGTTCTGGTAGCATGTCATTGAAAAGAAAAAAGGGGTGGATGCTTAAAACATGGCATTCTTACATGAGATGACCCTTTTTTTCTTGCACTGAACTGTTGCCGCCTTCTGTCAAAAGCATGAATACATTTTTGATATTTGGGCTGTAATTCAATTACTATATTGATCAAAGCACACCCTCTGGATCACTTGTAGGATTTCGATAACTATTATTACATTTAAAATTGTTTATTTCAACCTTGCAAAACTGTCACTGCTCTAGCCATATAATTTTATACTTTTTTAGCTCTCAGAGGAGAAATGCTACGTGAACTCTGTACTTATGTTGAAACCAGCTGCCTTCACATCTGATGGGTCAAGGACCTATGCCAGCTGCAGTCAGGTGCTGTAAGTTTATCCAGCTTTTCTAACATTTTGCTTCTGCCTGTAGGTAGGGATGATCTTTACAAAGCAGCAGATTTCATTACAGTAGTAGGAAAATGAGGTAAGTATACATGAAGTGGCCCTAGACTGCATTGAAAGCAGGGGACAAGGTAGCCTATTATGTGGCCTCCCATTTGTTGAACTGCAAAAAATCACTTAGTTCTTTTCATTTTTTAGTTTTACTTCTGTATTGGGTCTGTCTGAGCTGATTTTCCCCATAGCAGCCCTCATAGTGCAGAGTTTTGTGCTGGGAGCTAGAAGGGTGTTGATAACACACCCATGTTGTGACTACTTGCTGAGCAGTGCTCGCACAGCCCCAAGGCTCTTCCCAACATTCCCCCCCACAGTGGGATGGGGTAGGCAAGGTCTTGGGAGGGGACACAACCAGGACAGCTGACCTGAACTGACCAAAGGGATATTCCATACCATGCGATGTCTGCTCAACTATAAAGCTAGGAAAAAGGAGGAGAAGCGGGGGAACTTTCCTTTGTCCTCCAGAGCAACCGCTATGCGTTTTGGAGCCCTGCTTCCCAGGGAGGGGCCAGATATTGCCTACTGGTGGGAAGTAGAGAAGAAATCTTTCCTTTACTTCCGTTCGCAGATTTGCATAGCTTTTCTCCCATTATCATTAAACTGCTTTTGTTTTACCCACAAGGTTGGTTTTTTTTTTTTTCCCATCTTATTTTTCTTCCCCTTTTTGCTCTTCTGAGGAGGGAGAGGAAAGGGGGGGGGGTAGAGCATCTTGGTTGGCGCCTGGTGCTCGGACAGGATTAACCCACCACAATTTTGCATTTCTAAGAGATCACAAAGTACTAAAGCATGTGCAGGCCTAGATTTATGGAAGCCTTACACATCCTTATGATCTTAAAGGTTATATTACATTATTATTAAGCTGCTTCATATCTGCTTATGAAATGTTGACTATATTATTATTATTTTAAAGATATTACTAATATTATTCTAAGAATAAATATTGTTGGGTAAAGTAGTACATACTATGAGCAAAATATTTTAAATTAAATATTAATTTATAGTAAACCTCAGCTATTTCACTTCATTTTAGTCCCATCATATGCAGAAATTGTTATCTTTTTTGTGGTGTGTTTAGGCAAGAATTGAAAATAGTATAATTTATCTGCTTTTAACAGCACAGACTGCAATGATATTTTGGTTTCTAACTCCTGTTTCAGTGCCTCACACTCCTCTATTTATCACAGGAACTTTGTGATTTCCTAGGAAATTGTGTGTCTAAAAACTTTTGTAGATGTGACCTTTTCGCTATGTGTCTAGCTGAACACAGCTAATCTCTCCAGGACTTTTCATAGTTTCCTGTACCTGCAAAAAATAGACCATTCCTCCCAGTATTCACTGGGAATGAATTGAGAGACTCAGCTATATACAATTCAAATAACAAAGTAAATAGCAGTAAAGAAATCATATGTAAGAGTGTACAGCATGGGGATAGATCAGTAGCTGAAATATCAGCATGCATTGTGGCTACTCCAACAAAACTAGGATATTTGGACATGAGTAAATCAGGGATAGTGAATTTATTTTACTTTGGCTATATAGAGCTATTTCGAGCATGATAAACTTTGTCTCCAAATTAGCCCTTTCCTCTACATAGCATTGATCACTCTTTAAAGTATCTGCCTAGCTATGAATATCCCCCTTATATAAAGTATGTGCTACTATATTCAAAGGCCTGAAGAAACATTTGTGGACATGTGGAAAAAAAGAATATTTTTCATATTTCTATTTGAAAAACAAAGCATGCAATTGTGAATTTAAAATGGCTTTTAAATGTGCCAATAATGTAAGAAAAATAATTAATAAAACTGTGGGTACATTTTAGAATTCCTTCACAATTATTTCTTTGATGTTTTCATATGTATGGACTTTACCCTTAGCTACTGCTTTTACGTTTGTTTTCTGAAAACAAACCAAACAAATCCAAACAAAACAAATCCATTTTGGAACTGGATTCAGCTGACAGAAATATTTCCTAACTAAAAGTTCAAAATGCTTGTATCTGTGGTTGTTAAGCAGGAAACAACATAGAAAAGGAATAATCATAAATAAATATCCTTTGTTGTATTTCAAATCTACAGAAAAATGGACAAAATTGACACTGTCTGCAGAATAACTACATTCAAGAACAATAACAGTGATTTCCAATACATTCCTTTTAAGGTTAATTCTGAGCTCATTTACTTCAGACTAGTACTTACTAGAATTAATTTTTATGCCTAAAAATGATGTACTTAGAGAATCCCATTCAGAGATGTGTGTAAGGGGAGGCATCAGCAATACTATAAGGAAGAAAATAAATTCATGTCTAGACAGCCGGCAGCAAGCACCCCTTTTGTCTGCTGTATCTGTAAATTAATCCCTAGGCCATTTGAAGTTATCTGTTTCTGCTGAAAATGCATGGTCACTTTTACGTTATTGCCTTAGCTTTAGTGAAAGCTCCAACTGTGGTTTGTAGTTTGTTACAAAAGTATGCACGAGTTCAAATGGTGCACCTATTCAGGAAAGAAAAGATGATGAATGAGACCTTTCTGTGGGACCTGGTGAATCGGATGGCTGCTGGACTCTGTCTTGTTATATGTAGGAGTAGAGCAGTGGGCTTTGAGAGAAAGTGAGAGGGAGTAACAGAATCTCGAATCCAGCACACACCAGCGCTGGTGTCGCACATTGCTTTATTCTATATTAAGCTAATATTCTTACATGTATAAGTTTGCACTCTTTCACTTGTAGCACTGCAGTCTGCCTTTCATTTTGTATGCAGCCTGGCACATACAGAACCCTAGGGTGCTGTGGCAGTACTTTTTATTTTTTTTTATCCCAAAGGGGTGTTATCCTTACAGCCACACACTGGAGGATTCAGGAAACTTTATCACATCTGCAAAGTTAGGATTTGTGGGAAGTGATTGCTATTGAAATGTAAATTTTCCATTTCCAGACCTTGCTTCATAGTTTTCAGTTTATGATCTTATGCTAGAGAACAAATAAATCTCAATAGATAACTTTAATAGATAATAGTCATATAGGTAGCCAATAAGCATTTGCTGATAATGCATATGCAGAAAGCTAAACAGCCAATTGATGTGTACAACATCTGTGCCTGATAAAAGCATGCTCTCATAAGCCCTATTAATGTAATGAAACAGTCCTTATGAAACCATACTGTTACTGTGTAAAAAGGGAAGTTCCTCCTCAGTTCTTTTGTTGGTTGGTGACTTGCAGTTTTCCCTTCTTGCCCTTGCCCTTTCCCTTTCCCTTTCCCTTGGCTTGTTACACTACAATGCTTTTTGCTGAATACAGTTATGTATTAGTCCAGGAGAAACTCCTTGTCCTTGCTTAATAGACATTTTTGAAGACACCCATTTCATCTTAGTTGGCTCAAAAGGATGTGCATTAATACAGTAAACTAAAAATTTGCCCCATGAAAGGAAATGAGTAAATGTATTTCTTCAAATACTATTATGCAACATTACTGTGATAGAATAGAACAATTCAAGCACCTGCCAATATTTAATCAAATATCATAATTCTAGATCAGTTTTTTTTCAGAGCTAATATCAAGTATGTCAGTAGAGCTGGATTTTCTTATAGCTTTTCTCATAGATTGAACAATGAATGGTTATTTAACAGGATGTGTAAATTGTAAATATAACTCATATTACTGAAAAAAATACGGGTTAAATGAAATATATTTAAAATATTTTATTTACATGCCAGTGCACTAATTACAAGACATTTTTATGTTCCTATTTTTTTGTTGTTGTAAAATTGATCTATTGTAGTTACTTTTTTCTGTCCTGTAATGAAAGAGATATTACTCCTTGCTGCCAGGTAGCTGCCATTTTACTGCAAAAAATTTATGGTCCTTCTTTACTTACAGAAAAATCCAACTCATGGGATTCTGTTATACGATTCTTCTTCAAAAATAATTTCAATCTCTTTCTGTACAATGGCAGCCAAATCAAATGTTAATGCAAATCAGGGAAAGAGACATGATTCTATTTTTTTTAACATATTACTCAGAAAATGCTAATAAAAGGATTATGGACTATATCACTGACTACCTGGTTATTTAGGAAAACCACAGGTTATAAAGGTTCGACACACAATATAACGAATCAACCCCTTAAGCACTTCTGTGTATGATTAATTATAAGCAAGAAGTCTGAAATATCACTCACAGGTTAGTGTGATAGTTGCACTAAGCTAATACTTAAGAAAACCAAGTTAAATACAAGGAGCTCTGTTAGCTAAATGCTGTACAAGCACAAGATACAAACTCAGAGGGCTTCTAAGGAAGACAGAGAAGGTGAAGAGAGGTGGAATTATATGAGTAATGGAAACCACAAGATAATGGTGATTTCAGGATACCAGAGTTGAGTCTTTTTTTTACCATGATGGTAACAGGTAACCAATGTCCTTGTCTTCATCCTGACCCAAAAGCTTACTCATTACATTTTCTCCCCATCCTGTTAAGCAGGCAGAGTGAGAGACCAGCTGGGTAGCATTTTGACCCTTAGACAAGGCTAACCCAAAATAGTTGTTTGTGTGATGGGGAAGACGTGTCATTAGAAAGACAACCAGAAGAGAAATAAGGTTATTCTGACCTAGAAAAATTGTTTTATTGCAATATTCTGAACAGCTGTCACACAGACAACTGCTTATTTGGACAACAATGGAAGATCTTGCCATAGTCAAAAGTAAATTGATATGAGCTTGGTAAAATCTGTAATTATATAGGCAGTTAGAAACAGTTTTATCTTAGATACATGGCAAGCTGGATAGGCATGGCAAGCTGGAAAGATCAGAGTCGAAGATGACTCTGGTTGTAGATTTGATGTTGCTGTCCACAGTGATAGAGAAGGGAAACAAAGGCTAAGATTTGCTTTTCAGTCTTGCTTATCCTTATCTAAGGACTAGTAATCCATTACAGATTTCAGAGAAACAATGACAGATTTTGGACAGAAGCAGTGGCTATATAAAATTGTCTGGTATAAAAAACCTGAGGCTGAATATATACTTGTGCAGAAGGTTATTTTTGCAAAAATTTGCAGCATCACATTCTAAATGCATTACTTTACCTTTGAGTTTGAGAAATATGTTTGAGTTCAACTAGTTAACTCCTTATATTTTTCTCTTAACATCTCAGTATTGATATTATCAAAGTCTGCTTTGAAGGTTGTAGGTTTATGTTATTAAGTCAGATACCTGACTTGTCATTATAGGTCTTTTTCCCTCACTTTAATTTCTGATTAGGCTTTAGGAAATAATGGGATACATCTTTCGAACAGAGTCGCTTTATTATTGCTCTCTGCATTACAAATGAATTCATTAGCATTCTCATCACAAACCTAAGTTAATTATCTGATAAGACAAAAATTTCTTCAGATGCATCTTGAGGTATTTGATTTGCCTTATTTATATTCTCAGTAGGCAACTTTCTCTCACTTGCTAGAGATGAGTATAAGCAAACCTGTGATTCTGCTCATTACTTTATCCTGATTGAGATTTTTTTTGGTGTATTTTGTACCATGGAATCCTTATTTGTTTTCTTCTCCCTTTGTTTAATTGGTTTGTGACTCCTGAGAGACACTATACGTTCCATTTTTTACTATGAAAAACAGGTTCTAATTTTTAAACATATAATTTATAATCAGCAATACATTAAATTGAAAACCATATCTGAGTAAAAAAAAAACCAAAACCTCATTGAAATATATATGTGCTCAGATGTGTTTAGTACTGAATTCATGATGGCCATACTATTAAATCTGTACAGACAGCTTATTTGCAGGAGGGGCAGGTTTTTTACATTTATTCTTAGCTTTTCCTGTAATAAAATATGTAGTTTTTCCCTGTTAATCTAATTTCTGATCCTATCATCTGTTCAGTTTAGTCCTACTCAATTCAGGTACATGCTGAACCTTTTGCCAGACTTTCATTAATATCCCTGTATATGTTTCCATATAGGAAAATAGACTGTACTTAGAATATGGAAACTTTAGTTGATTAAAATTTTTCAATAAACATCTCTATTTTCTGTATTACTCCATGGTATTTTCTCAGGAGTCTATGCAGTCCTTTCCTCAGAGCTAGTAAAAATTTTCACTTTGTTGTAGTCAGTGGTAGAAGTGCCCTAAAGGAACACTGTATTGCCACATAGCCAGGCTGCTAAAATATTGGAAAGCATCAAGATGTTAAAGGAGTGAGCTAGACATGATTGCTCTCCACGTTATTTTCCTGTTTTAGTTTCAGAGACTCATGTCTTTATTCAGTTATTCCTATAAAAGTGTTCAGTATCACTGTGAGGCAGCTGAAGGTACATGAAAGAATCACATGGTTTCTGTCAGGGAAAGCACAGATGCCACAGAAGGCCTGGGATATTATGCAATGGCACCTGGAGGCCAGGTAGACCTCCAAGAACATCCAGACTGGTGCCACATTGCTTATTTTTAGGGAAGTGAATTGAACCCAGGGCATGATTCAGATCTGTATTCCAAGATCCAGAAACCCAGAATGGAAGCTTGAGGGACTTACCTAGAGATACTCCAGCTGCAAATATGTTAAGTTTATGGGAGTAGCCTGGAAGGGACAAAAATTAAAACCATCAGATCCTTGTTATCAGTTCTCCTGCTATGTGGATCCACTCTTTCTGTTTTGCATGGTTTGCAAATGCAAGTGTAGCCATAGTGTCTCAGCTGCTGTTATAGTAAGTGCAGATCCTGTGAAGAAGGATCACCTAGCTGTCTGATGGAAAAAAAAGTTAGATATTGGTCAACAGTATCACTAACTTTTTTTTCACCAAACCAACAGGATGCTCACTGACTATAACAAGAGTTTGGAAGAATAGCATGAAGCAGATGATATATGAGCAAATTTAATGTTGTGGTATTTATAAAAAGATGCCAAACATGAGATTTCTTTTTGTAACACTGATGAAACAATATTTTTCACAGTTGGATCAAACCTGTTATTATGGTACAAATTTTGCTTAAAGCCATCTCTACACTGAGACAGAATACTACAGCTGTTAGTATTTTACTCTTCAAATAGGCACACCTATACTCTTAAATAATAAAAGTTATTGAGGGGCAAGGTATTGCTGAATAGAAGCAACTGAGATCCGCATTAGCAGAGATACTGAAGGGAGCATGTTAACAGTGATATAATTTTCCACTCTTGCTATTTGCTAATGACTTTTTCAGCTATTGTCATCTGTTATTTATATATATAATTTGTTGATTACTCTTGCAGTGTATAAAATGATGTTAAGAGTATTCTTATTGCTCTGGTTGTTGCTTTTGTGCTTACTGTTTCTACAATATTTGCAAAGCCTTACCATTACTAATCAATTGTATAGTTACAGTTTCATGCATTCATTCAAATTACTTCAATATTTTTATCCTGGAGAGACAAACCCCATGGATAAAACTTCTGCAAGTTTGGATTATGAAATACTACTATAAAACCACTCTAGATGAGTCTGGCAAACCCTTTATTATTATGACAGATTCATATGTCCCTTTCATACTCAAAGTGAACTTTATATATAATATCAGAATTTTGTTAATTGCTCTGAATGCTGCAGAATATGTGGCTATATAAAGATCATTTATCTATCATTACATCAAAATAAAACTGATGTCAGATGGTAACACTTACTCTGGAACAATGAAGAACTTCTGTTGACCTTTCAGAAAAAAACCAAAACACCACATAATAGTTCCTTTTATTTGCAACTGCACTTTGACGTAAGTAATAGAAGCACTTACCCATGAAAAGTAAAAGCTAAAGAATATAAAAGCTACTAACAGAGGAAATCTGTGTTATTGCCATTTTTCGTTTCAAATGAGTCCAACTCCTGTGTTGCTGCTAAGAGGTGCTCCATTGTAAGAATTACTCCAATCAAGTTGTGCCTTTGGTAGTCTTGCTGTATTTCTTCACAAAAGAGCAAATTTAATTCAGGTTGGTGCCATATTAGCACAGTTAAATCATTTTTGGTAACCTTAGGGTTCAGAACGGGCCCCTTCATGTCTGTTAGAAACATGGGAGTCCCCAGGACACTGTTTGCAGAGATACAGAGTGTTGTGGGGTATTTTGGCTGTTCAAAATGCCTTTATTGCCTTCACTACCTAAGATTTTCAAGCCTGATGGGCTTAAAAGCTAAGCCAGGTGCTGACACTTCTTCTGCTGTCTGGATGTTCAGTCCCAGCCCTTGGGGTGCTCCCTTGCCACCTTTGGAGAGAGAAGCCAAGGGCCCTGAACAGGTATGCCAACTACTGACCTGGGAGTGTGATCAGAGCAACAAATCTTTAATGTTCTGCTCCACAGACTATCCTTCACCTATCTTTCTTGGTCATCATTTTGATAAACAATCAGCCACTTTCTTTTGTGTATAGTGTCCTACTCTTTTTCACTTTGCCGTCTTGGTAGTGATACCACAGGTCAGGGTGTATAAAAGTACATTGCTCTTCTTCTGTTACTTGTAGCATACTGACTTTTCTCATGTAGTTATCTTGTTGGTGGAGACATAGGTCAGGAATAACTACCTGCACGAATACCTTAACGGCCTCTTCCTTGAAAATAGCTTAACAGCTATAGAACTGCTCAATAGGCATTGATTATTGTGAGGCATTGTTGGTCATGGAGCAGAAGGTGTCTTGACTCAAAAAAAGCTTCCATACGTGCTGAAAATAGTCAGTGGCAAGGTTATATGTGGGAAGATGTCACCATGACTGGTCAGTGAACAATCCTATTTAACAGTGATTTCAGCATTTGACTCTGTTTAGAGTATGCAATGGGAGGATACCAAGATTTTTCTTTTTTAGTATGATGAAAAGGATTTACAAGTACAGTTTGTGTGTTAGTTTTTACTAACATCTTCAATCAACTATTTTGAGGTTTCAACAAGCCTTAGCTTACAGTCTGGATGGTAGATTATTGAGATGGCTACTGACAAAACTTTCTTCATCATTAACTTTTTATTTTTAATTAGCTAGAAAATGCTTTACCAAAAGTGTTTTTTAAAGAGGGCCATTACTTTGCCCGGTTCTGAGATCTTTTTATCTTAGGCTTTGATCCTTTGGCAATTATCCTACTCTTATCATGGAAAAGACATGTTTTTAAGAAAGTATGTATTGTTTCTTTTTAAAACCCTTTTCCTGAAAGGGAGTTAACTCTGGAATTCTCTATGTGTAACTCTATGACACTTGTAAGACAAACAGTAACAATTCTGGTAAATATTTCTCAATGGAAAATAGAAACTGGTCGATTAGACAAAAAAACCCCACACCCTACCATAAACTATAGCCAAGAACTTCCTTCTTTTTTTTTGTTTTTTATATATCTTGCAATCTTAAGTGCTCTATCTGGAGTTAATTTCTAGGGTGCCCTATTTTTCCTGATATAATTTTGTCCTACTTTAGTGTGTATGTTGTCTGCAGTTGACTAGTCAGGTTTCCTCTACATATGATGCAATACCAAAGGTTAATGCCACTGCTGTGTTATCTGCTTTTGATTTGGTACCACTTAGATAACATAGAAATATTTGTTTGCTTGCTGAGAATTGACACAGACAATATTCCTTATTGTATGGTATGCAGACAACTATATCTAAGATCTTCACATTGTGACAAAATAACCCCCAAAACACCAATGTTCTTTCATTACAGTTCATTGGGTTTTTATATATATATTTCTTTGTATTTTAGATTTTTCTTCTGGGAGAATTTAAAAGTATGACAGTATTCATAATGTTTGGAGCAACTTCATTCAGATACTTGATAAATCCCACCAAGAACCAACTTACACCTGCCGGTAAGTCCTATCATTTGCTGCTACATAGTTTTGTTGCAACATTTGTCAAATTATTGTTGTTCTTAGTGCATAAAAAGTGATAGCAAATAAATCTCCTCAGAGAGCTTTAAATTACAAAGATACTGTTTTTCTCACAATGTAAGAGCTAAAGCCAGAAAAGAAGATTTTTCTTCTGCAAATTTACATGCTACGAAGGCAAGAAAGATGATAGCATCATAGGAAAAAGATAATGGTGTCAGAATAGCTCTGTTATGAAGTAGAGCCCTTAGGAAAAAAAAAACAAAACAGCATATGACTTCTACCCTTTCTCAAAAATACGTAATGAATGATAACAATCAAACAATGTGAGTGAGAACTAAAGTCAGTAAGTCTGAAGAGCTTTGTATTTTTTTAGTTTAATAAAGCCCTGTAATACGACATGAGGGTAGGTTACATTTTGATTTTGGACATTATTTGCATTCATTTTTGCAGACAAAGTGATTTTGTTCAATACCTGTTCTTTTACTTTCCTGATTTCAGTATGATGACTGATGAGATGCTGCATTCATCTTAAAATCTATGCCTCAAAAATATAAAGCCAATTCTGAAAAAAACAGGTTCCTAAGATGGAGCTTACTTTATCTACCAGAATCCTCAAAAGTAAGAAATGTATAATGTCACACAGGCAGACCCAGGAATCTTTCCTCCTCACATACAAAGCTTATGTATTTTCCATAATAAAATGAATTTCATTCTAAATGAAACAGACTAGCTTGCTTACCTATACCTTTCTTCACTAATACGCTCTACTTATTTAATTTCCAGCTAGAACAATTAAAAAGTTAAGGTAACACAAAATGTTCCTTCTTTTCAATATTCCTTGCATATGGGAAAGGACCAGTAAAAACAGCTAGAGAAAAGAGAATGGATTAATTAAAAATACTTGTTTCTTTTCAGATAACCTTATGTCTGTCTTAGGACTTAGAACAAAACTGAGGCTGTTTGAGTTATTCAGCCTTTCTATCTCCCATAAAGCTTTCATCTTTTGTGCCGGTACAGTATGCATCAACAAGACCTTCTATCCTGTCTTTTCAACTGCACTAACTTCAGAGTTTATCCACACTGAAGTCCCACCATTCTTCTGAGTGTTATTCAACACAGAGTAGTAGCAAGCATGCTTGTACATGAAAAGGTGTTTCTTGTAACAGAAGATACATCACAATAGAATACCTCTCTCTTGAACATAGTCTACTTCAAATTAAACTGTGATAATCAGTTTTCTTTCAGACTTGCTGAATTATTCATTAATGATGTGTCCAATAAAGGTAGTTTTTTTCTTATTTATAAGACAGGCTTAATCTGTTTTGTGGATGACTGAGTATAAAAAAAAATGAATTAAGGTTTAGGACTATTAATAAACTTGTTTCTTGCAATGTATTATTCATGTCACATCATTGATAACTTCTTTGATATTGTGTTCCCTAGAAGAAAATACTGAATAACGGCCATAAATAAAATAATTTAAATCTTAACTCTGCTCTCCAATGGCATAACAGAGTGTACAAAATTTCTTATTGTGTTCTTCTGGCTTACAGGATCGATGGAAAAAAAAAAGAGATGAGAACATGAATTAATTGATAGGTTACAACTTTAACTAAAAAGTGGAAAGGAACAGAGTTCTTTCTTGTAACTCATTTTGTCTTTCATAACATGTCAGTTGAAAGATGTAGTTTTAGGAGCGTAATAAAAACTACCTAAGTCGTCTGGTACTGAAGACTTCTGCCCTCTCTATGAGTGAAGGTCTTTTCAACCATATCTTAGAGGTTATTTATGGTAAGAAATGGTCCTTTGCCTCCATCCACTCTGGACACTAAGTGTTATCAAGTCTCCTGCCTCCTCTGTCCGTTCAGCAGTCTGTTGCTCCCAGGTCTATTAACACTTCCTGACTCTAAGACTGTAGCTTCTCCAGTACTGTGTCCTTTGTTTTGCCCTTGTTATGCTCTGGGACATAAAAGCCTATTGTGCTTTTGTGGACTAATGTTGACTCCGTCAAAGTCTGTACTGTCTCATGTCTTTCTATCCATACACCTGTTTATGGTGCCAAGTGTGTTAAAATGCCCTTTTCCACACCACTAATCTATTCCTTTCTCTTTCTTTCTTTTTTTTTTTTTTTTTTTTAAATAGGCTTCTCTTAAACATCCANTTTTTTTTTTTTTTTTTTTTTAAAATAGGCTTCTCTTAAACATCCAGTATCAAATATCTGTGGAAGAAATATTCAGGTATAGTCAAACCAGCTGACTTATTCTCCTGGAAATTATTTCTCTTTTCATGCTCTCTCCTTGCATCTGTCCCTTTCTGCATCCAGCTTCACTGACCTTGTTTAGTCCAAAAGTCAAAGTTCTCATTGGCATAAAATTCCAGTGCTTCTCTGGCACTATATAATAAATAATTCAATAAATAAACTAAGCACTTTTTTCCTGGTCTGGCAAGAATCATTAGGCAAATAAACACTGCTGTACTACAAGCACAGTTTGTAACAAGGGAAGGAAGAATTGTACAAAAATATTCCTGATCTGGTAATGGAGAAATCAAACTGAAAAGATGGCTGATGACATCATACCCTAAGCCAATGAGAACTAAAGCAGATTTTAATCACTCCTGAGGCACATTTTCATAGACCATTGAGGCTCAATAACAGACACAGTTCTCAATATGTCTTTTATTATCTGTTCGCTTTGCAAGAGCCGTCTTGACTAGTCTGGCCAAGGGGAAAGGAGTTTGTTGAACATGAACTATAATACGGAGAATAAATATCTGACAAAATATTTGATCTTGTTGCCATTGTTATAACCATCTATTTCAGCAGACTGTGACTCTCCTGGAATTATGAACCAGAAACCCAGCCAGGTACATTATAACAGGTACTTTAACTTCACTGGGTCTAAACTGACTTTTACCAGCAAGAATTTGTTTCAGAGTGTGAATTACTAACTACCATAGTGAAAGCAAGCTGTTGAAAACGTGAAATTCACAAGATGAATACAAAGACAACACAATCCAGAGAAACTTTGAACAGTAAAATGTCAATAGAAGAAAACAGGCAACTGAGGTTAATTCAACAAAGATCTGCCTGAATATTATTTAAGAATTAGTGAAGACATGTCTTTTAACATTGTCTTAAAAAAATGGAAAATCACTTCTCATTTTATTTGTTATCTGATTTTTCCAAGAGATAAACTTAAACAGATTCACAAATGATTGTAAGTAGGAGAGCTAATACATTTATTCTCTAAAGGCTCCGTATATAATAAATATTTCTTGTTACTGGGAAAAACAGTTGCTTTTAGTGACTACATATAATTATTTCCTGCTAGAGTAGCTGATTAACAAAAACCTTCCTTCAAACAGCTAGAAATTAGGTTATAAAGCAATTAGCAATCAGGTCTATTATAACATTATTGTCCCACTCAGTGGAAAGCTAGTAATGTTTATTCCATTTCTTACAATTATTCTGAAGATGTGCCTTTTTGCACAAAGATAAATGTTTTGAGGAGCAACAAGGAAAGAACCATTCTGACATGAAGCAGTATTGTGTAAATGAGACAGAGATGTTCTCAATGGAAAAAATTAAAATGGAAAACCTTGTATTGTTCTACAGTTCCTACTGGATTCTGTTGAAGCTCTCTGCCTGAACTTGAAAACTGTGATACATTTGACCTCTGAGACAAAACCAAAAAAAAGTTTTAACAGAGAAAAATTCAAAATTAAGTTCATCAGTGTCTTACAATACTGGAAAACACATAGGCATTTCTATTTGATATTCATAATAGCAGACAAAAGAATTGAATAAATATATACTTAAGTCTTAGAAGAATGCCCAGTCACATAAATACATGCGAAAGATGGATTGTTAAATTTTGTCAAAGCATTAACAATTAAGTGAAGAAACAATGAAATGGATGTTAAAATAATTCTGGTCTCAATAGAGCACAAGTATAGATCCTATCAGAGTGTTAAAATGATTGCTTCTATTAGTAGTTTTTTTTGAAAATGCTCTATAATATCAAGTGTGTGACTTTGCATATCCATCAGCAAGGTTCATCTTGACAAATGATACAAATCCAAATATTTTGATACATACAGAAAAAGTGTGTCTATGTTTCTTGGACCAGCACAGATATGTAAATGTAAAAAACCTGACACCTGCACCTAACTCTTTTGATTGCCTGTTTTCTGAAATGAGACAGTATGCCTTATAACATCGCAGAAGAGTGTTGATTAATATGGAGAGTTTCTTGAGCTAAGATCACAATGAGGCTGTTACATCTTTAAACAATACAGCTAAAACAACATTACTACTTTGTAGTAGTAATTACTTCACTTTTTGGCATCAATAAAGTTTTAAATACTCATCAGGAGCTGTTCATTGAGTCAGACTTGTCTTTTATTTATGAAGTGTTTGCAAACCAAGAACTTTGTTACAAATTAGGTTTATCCTCATCAATCTTCCATTAATGGCAATTGTAGACATATTGTATATTATCCTATAGATTGTTAATAATCTCAGGCAAGTGAGCACTTCTTTTGCTAGTCAATACTTGAAATCTGCTAATGGAACTCTGTGACAGATGACTTACCACAGGCATGGTTTCTGTATCTTGATTAGATAGAAAATTTAGATCAGTGCCTGATGGTCAATATTTCAAGACAAGGATGCAGAAAATGTTACTATTTAAGACTTAGAGAGAAAATTAAGCTTTGAGAACTGCATCATTCAGCAGTATTTCTGGCCTTCATCTGTGCAACTAGTATCACAGCTACTTATATGAGGTGTGATGTGGTCAAAAGGTTTTTTCCAAGCCAGTGAAAAAGCAAGACAGACTGTTCATTGACAGTTGCACTATGATGATAAAATGGCTGGTTTATTCTGGGCACTAGAGACTCTGCAAATGGAAGACAAGGACATCTTAAAAACCCTGAGCAGCTCTGGGCTCATTTATGTCCTTATGTATCAGCCTGAGAGCACACAATGAATTTTAAATCACATTAGTAGTGAATGAGGTTCAACCTTCATTAACACTGGCTACATTCAAATGAAGGTGCAGGAAGATATTCTGAGACAGACCCCTCATCTTTGTCTCAACTTAACAGAACACCAGTTCCTTTCATTCTTCTCCATGTTTTGATTTCCACAAAAAGGAACATTGGTAACATAAAAACTATCTATCCTATTGAGAGATTCCGTCCTTTTACCAAAGTCGTCTGTTAAAAATTCAGAAGTTCAAAAAAAAAAAAAAAGACCAAAAACCCCCATATTTTGAAATCTAAGTTGTATGAACTAGACAACGTGTAAATGTTATCACTGTCAGAAAAATAGACATCCTTCTTAACTTCCCAGATCTAGTTTCTCTTAACAGTGTTTTAAAGATTTTAATTAAAAAAAAAAAGCAAGCTTTGTAAAACCTTTTTAGTAGCCCAAGAGAGGGAACAGACTGAAATGATTAATTGTTTACAGTTTTATCAGTTAGTGAAGGTAATCTAGGCTGCTTTAGGTCAATTTAACACAGACCTAAATTGCCTATTCTTACTCACCTTTTTTTA
>VZZY01004305.1:34754-46265 GCA_013400335.1 Eurystomus gularis
AAAAGCTATGATGATGGCATAAGAAATTTGCTGATGGTGAGATCAGCAATCTGTTTAGCCTCGTGTCCTGCCTCGACAATGGCATTCCAGTTAGGGAAAATACTTAGGTCTTGCCAGCTTTTTTGGTTCACTTCTCTTCCACAATTATTGCATTAGAGATGTTAGAAGGTTAATATCAGCCTATTCTTTTTATTTACTTACAGAGCTGTGGACCATGATTTTTTCTTTTTCAATCTGTTGCTACTGTGTCTGCTTCCACAACTGCCTTGTAGCAGCAAGTTCCAGGGGTTCACTATCTGATCTGTAAAGAAATCCTTTTACCTGTTTTAACAATAACTCTCACAGGGTCTATTTGGGGTCTGCTATCTCTAATCTGTTGCAAAATTTTTGTGTTTTCATATTAATCACCTTTTTCTTGATTTTTATAAACCTCAGTCATATTAATTCCAATAATTGTGAGACCTCTACATAATAAAACTTCTTCACTCCCATAATAATCTTCATAACTCTCCCCTGTAACTTTTCTGCTATATCCTTCTTATCATTCAGACAAGATCTGCTCAGAGAACCCATGATATGGGGGCACAAAGCTTTCATAGTGGAGTGAAATGACGGCGTGTCTTAATCTCAAGTCTTCTTGATGGGTCTTTCATAAAATATACTAAATGTTCATTGCTGTCCCCAGAAGCTTCATGTGGATATCATAAACATGGACTCTGACCTTCAAGACAAAGTGATGTCATACAACAGAGAAAGAAACAATACATGTCATTGGAAAACTATACAGGCATAAGGGCATAGAATAAACACTGCCAAATATGTCTATTAAAAGCAGGGTAATGAGTTTATGGATTAATGAACGCATAGGAACATATAGATAACAAAAATAACAGTAACACCAT
The DNA here is from genome assembly GCA_013400335.1 of Eurystomus gularis. Classification (NCBI taxonomy): domain Eukaryota; kingdom Metazoa; phylum Chordata; class Aves; order Coraciiformes; family Coraciidae; genus Eurystomus; species Eurystomus gularis. The sequence continues at coordinate 35,657 of VZZY01004305.1, forward strand.
CTCAAGGCAAGAATGAACTGTTAAAAGATTTATTCCTTAGAAATGTACAGCTGCCTTATTATTAAAAATATTGATCTTTCATGGCAAACTAATAGAGTTGGACAGTTTATTAAAAAGCATTCCTTACATAAATGGAAATTATACTGAGAATATCTTGCCATTTACACTATTTTCAGTAGTGTCATAAAAAAGAGCATGAATTCTGTCAAATAGATTCACCACAGTCATTATTTTATAGGAAATATTACCAAAAAGCACCACATCTTGAACCCAGATAGTTTCTTCTGCAGTTGTTTTGCAATGGTCCTTTCAAAGCCTGGAATAGAGAGACCAAGATGTTGTTACACAGGATGGTGAAGAACCTAATGTCATACTACAGCTTGTATAGGTGACAAGGGCAGCCTGGCATTGCTGGTAGCGAAACACAATATGAATGTATATGGATTTATTGCAGCTTACTCACAGGCCTTTGCAGACCTTCCCTTCATTTTCTAAGAGAAGTACAACTTTGCTAAATAAGTGAGATTTAACATTTCCCTTTATAACTTGTGCTTCAACAATAATCTGTCATAGAAAGCACTTGGATAGGCTAACCATGGACGAGGTGGTACAGGAGAATATGAGATAGGGATTTCAGAGACTGTTATGTTAAGCAATAGTTCACATCAAGAATATAGTAGCCCATATCCTTAAATTGCAAAGTACAGGAATAGCAGTAGTTACCTCTTATACAGTATATTGGTAAAGCTCAACATATTTTGTAAAACATTTCAGCTTTGTACCAACAATGATATTTCCCACTAACTAGCTTTGTCAACTGTAGATACTTTTTGTGAGAAGAGTATGACCACTGTTCAGCAAAAATTATTTCAGTGTGTAGAACTTGCAAAAGGAGGATTCAGACTTATACCATGTTTAAAGAAGTGGATATAGAAAAAGTTTAGATAGTGGAATAATATTACCTTGAATACTTAAAAATCTTTTTTACAACTTTAGCAGTTCTCCAGCTGAACAAAAGCAGCATGCAAAGGACACCTCTTTAAAATTCTGATGGCTAGTTCATAACAAACTAATAATTGATGGATTATATACTTTGAATGTCATTTGAAAAAGTATAGAGGCATGTGGCAAATATACTTTATAGGATTTATAGGAAAATTTTTTAAAGGAGACCCCAGTAAATGTTTTATTGGAAAAGCTCATAAATTTCTCCAATTACAGCTTAGAGTACCTAAACCCAAAATTTTATTACGATGAAGGAAGATCTTGCTCCATTGTTTAAAATATCTTCTCAATGGCTAGTCAAGCCTTACTGCATCTTAAACAGACCTAGCATAGCAAACTGCTGACTTCCTTAAGCTTTTGTAAATTTAGCCCTAGGAATCTAATTCAAATCTAACAGGCAATTAATTCAAATCTACAGGCAATTAATGTCTATCCAATACAGAAAACAATAAAAATCTGAGCACAAAATTAGCGCTTCCTTGTGAAGCAATAGGATTTAGCTGATTTGTATGTTATAGTCAGGAATAATTTGAAAATTCTAAATGGTAAAAATAAAAGTATGTTATACAGTATTTCTGTTATTCAGATTGGAATATAAGGACTTTACTGCTTGAATATAGGGACCTTAACTGCTTTGCAGCTTTCAAGCATAGTGTGACCTGCACAGGTGGATCTTTTTGAAGTACTGCTGAGCAGGCATTTGTATTGAAAGTCTCTCACAAATTGCTTGCCTCTCCACTCAAGGTCAAGCTCTATTAAGACTTTGATACTAAAACAGGATTCACAGAAGGTTTGCAGAACTTGACAATGCTACCTGTCTTCCCTCTGAACTGTTACTACATGTAGGCAACCTACTGCAACACCACCTCGCTGATTCCTTACAGAGAATTTTGTGTTACATAGCATGGTATCATCCATCAGAAGCACTATTATTAAGCCAAGACTTGTTAAGATTGCACAGTGGTATTTTCAACATAATGGATTTTAAGAGAAATAGAATGTGATATGGCCTCATATAGTCTCAGGATTCCACTAATTTTATTCAGCAGTAAGTGCTGGTTTATTTTGCATCATAACAAATGTCAATATTGGACTAATTTACATGTTTCATAAATTCACAACTTTCTTCAAAACATTCCTGGTTTTGACTAAAGCTATTTGGCTAATTTTTGCCTGATAATAAGAATATTTACAAGCCAGGACTATGTTTTTTTTTCTTCATTTTCAAGTTGTTGACTTGGGTCAGTCTTTCCAGCATAGGGGACAAAAGATATTCAGTGCTTTTGCTTCTTGGTCATGTAGAACTCATTAGAACATCCTAATAAGATCTTTATATTAGCACCTTATGCCATTCTTCTGAAATTTTGGACTTACTACTTGGTCAAGATTTGTTACAACAACAGAAGACAGTGGCTTAACTATCATAAGAAACATATTTTAGCTTTCTTATGAATGACGTCCACAATGCAGGTCGCAGTTAATGTTGTAAAGATAGAATTGGAAGAGCTGCATTACCGCTTCCTTCTTACCGTTTTGTGGAGAAGTCCATGGAGATCTCGTTTCCTTGAATTCAGACCTGCAGTTTCCATTAGCTTTTCTTAATAAGTTCTAAAATAATTTCTTCCTTTAGATATGTGTTTGTGCTGGTGATTATGTTATGTTACTTACTTTTTTTCTTTTGGATTGCTTTGCTTTTACTTTTTAAACCTTACCTTGCAGTGTTGAAGTGTTATACAGAAAAGTATGGGTAAGCAGCTCTCATACATTCTCTGCAAGGAAATGATCTGGTACTTTGAAGTTTGAAACGGTTCTATTTCATATGATCTTCATATCTTAAATGTCTAATATTTTTAAACAAGAACACCTTGCATTTTAAGAGTTGTTTATAGAACATGTACATTATTAGCACGTCTCGTCTGTCACATAGCTAACAGTGTAGAAAGAAGAATCTGTGGAAATGACAAATAAAACCACAAATTCATTTCCTATATCCAAGTGTTGTTAATAGTTAATCTTGCTGAATTCCTAACCTCTTGTGGTTTAAATAGAACACAGATTTGACTCTTAACTGAGAGGGGAAAATGTCTTAGGATGAGGTTAACAGAAACTGAAAAAATTCAGTGATTCTTTACTGGGAAGGATGGGTAAAGAAATAGGCTTATGTGTCATGGAAACTGGCATTTTTGAAGATTAGTAAAATGGAATACACTGAAGAAGAATAAGTCCAATAAATTGCTGCCTGTTAAAAATGGTTCCCTAGCCCTCAAACCAAGAACATGTTAGGTGTCATGCTATTATCTACTTTAAAGGTTCTATCTCTCAATAAAAGACATAAGATGTGTTCTGAAACATGTTTGAATTGCTGGATTTGTATTAAGTGATCTACTTGTAAGATTTCTAGCCATCTCATGATGGTAGGACATGGTAGAAAAGAGAAGGTCATCTCTTGGGCATGTAATTTTTGTGGTCAGTAGATTATTGCTCAAATCAACAATACATTGTCACAAGTGAAAGAATAAGCAGGTTTAGTTCAGTTCCTCATCAGCAAAAATAATGCTTTTTTGTCTGTTTAAGGTCAGACAGCAAAATTTTTAAGCACAAATGTAAGAATGAATGAGACTGCAAAAGCATCCATTTCTGTATTACACACACAAGGTCATAAATTTAGCAGTCTTCATATTTTACCTTGTGATACAGCGAATGTTGCAATATGGCCACAATTAGCTAAAGAGAACTCTTTTAAAAATCATCATATATGTATGGCGGCAGAGAAATATTAATGCTGTTTAATGGAGATTTAAATAAGTAAGCACTATGCTTACAACTTCTGTTTAGCTCTCATGAAGCTATTATATTGAAAATAAAGAGAAATATTTTCCTTACCTGTGATCTATTTTCAGTCAAAAACCTACAGAAGTTGTAGCATCCCTACAGAAATGAGATGCTACAGAAATGGGAAATCCTTCCAGTGCTGAAGAGGGACATTGGGGGGTTACTTTTAATTTTCTCCCTTTTTTCAGTTGAAATGTAATTCTTCCTACTCTACAGATTAAGCTCATGCCAAATGCAGCCTGAGAATCACTTTAGATGACAATCTTAAGCGACTTGAGAAATGTTAAGAAACTCATGTAGGAAACAGGAAAATTGTGGTCAGAGCTACGCTGCATTGAGTATCATTCTGAAAGAGCTGAAAAGAATCAAGATCATGAAGGATCCCCTAAAGATATCTGCAGATTACTCAGCTGCAGTCCAGTGGCAGACAATCTAAATTGTTCTATTTTCCAGCAGATTTGTGCAAAATCCTCACACTCTAAATCTCCATTTTTCTTGGAAAGCAAGATCCAGATTCTCTTGAAAGTTAAGCAGCTACTGTTGGTTAAATTGAGTTGGTTTGATCTATGAGAAATGTGCAGCGCTTGTACTGAAAGAAATACGTAGTCGGTACAAAAAGAGCTATTCACTACAAAATGTACTCTTTAGGTGTTACAATAATACTCAAAATAAACCTTTAGTTCTGTTGTACTCTGGGATTTTTAAGCACTTCCTAGTTTGCATCACCTGGATACATATCCTGATCATATTCAAAACCCATGTCAAGCTGAAGATAATTCTCTCTCCTTCCCATACTCTTGTTTCTGACATGTGGGCCTTGTCCCAGAGATTGGAAGTAAGTGGTATGGCCCTGGGAGGAAGACTTCCGTCTGGTGAGTGGAGGAGCTGGCCTGCCATCATGCCCTAAGAGCTACGAGCAACACAACTGTCAGGCAGGAAAGCTCTTTCAGACCCCAGATGTGACCATGGAACAGGCATGAGTTGTACTGCAGTGAGGAAGCTGCTGAACAGAAAATTTCAACTCTTTAGGTAAAAGACTGTTTCTGTGTTAAATACTTCTATTGGCCAAAAAATAGTACATGACAGAATGGGTTTTTTTCTTTTGTTCTTTCATCATTTCATCAATTATCATTCTAGCTTTAAATTCATCAGTTCTCTCCAGTGCCCTCACTGTCCTAAAAACTTACGTTCCAGAAATACATCACCTATAAGGTACGGTTACCTGTTTCAGTTTGGCAACATTTCACTTCTCCACTCTTACAGATGTAAATACATTATTCAGGAATATGTCTCCTACGTGACTGCATTCCAGATCACAGTGAATTCCAGTAAGCAGTGGTTAACTGATGAATTATGAAGATCTTTATGCATTGAATTTACCTCAAAGTGAAAAGGTCACTTGTGGCTTCAGTTTAGCAAACAAAGAAAGAGATAAACAAAGTAGACAGTGCAAAAACTGGCAAAACTTTGATTATTTTTTTTTTCAACAATCAATTTTAAAAGGACTTAGCCAAACTCCTTCAAGCTGTGAGCTTGCTATTAAATCAAACTGGCTGTATCTTGTCAGTATAAGAAAATTTAAGAGGAAACTTGTCGCAGTAGAGACGGACACGACAAGAGTCTATGCAAAAGGAGAGTCTTTATTAAGTTGCAAAAGCCAAGATGGCAAAGGCGAAGGCAGCAAACAAAAGAAAAGCGTTTCTTTTATATCTTCTCTAGTAAGTGTGTACATTTTCTATTGGCCAAAGTTTTTGTTTTTTACAAAAGTGATGGGTAGTTATTCGCCAACATTCATATCTTTTTCTACGTCCTGTGCAGCAGTCAGCTACTCTCTCTAACTTGTTTATAACATTCTTCATTCACTCCCTCCGTCTTTTCAAGGGTACACTGGAAAGCTGTCAAGGTCAACCTCATCCTCCTCGGTCAGGCTGTCCCCGACAGAAACTTTCAGAAAGGCCTCTAAGACTGTGTTATTGATCACCTTCTGTACAAATTTATGCACATCTTCAACACTGTATATGTTGAAATTCATTAGGATTTTCTGTGGTTGGTATCCTGTCACATGCGTATGTACAAAGACCAAAAATGTGACAATCTTAGTCTAAATAAATGACTATGAAAGGCAGTGAAAGTCCAATATCTGAACTGTAGAGAAGGAGACTTATGCAACCTATATATTTGCTCATGGTTGCTCTTTGGCCTTTTATTATCTGCAGAGAGTTAAGTTCTTCATCTTGCTAAATGTGTATATAGTGATCACACACTGGGCCTTAATCTCACTAGAACTTTGTATACATAATACCTCAGTTTTATTAAAAGGAGTTTAGTGAATATTATGTCTTGGTATTGCACACAACAGCATTTAATTAGTTTTGTTCTAGCTTTTTTTTCTTCACTCCTCCCTCATTGCCTCAATTTTTCCTAAAATCACGTGTGGCAGAATTTATCACATCTAAGGTATTACTGCCTGTTTCAGCCATGTCACCTTATAAATAAGATGTAGAATTAATTAAGGTCCATTCCATCTTTTTTTTATATAATATCCCGACTCCTTTAGTAACAGTTCCTCTACTGCAACTTCAACTTAAGTATCATATTCAATATACAGAAGCAATGAAAAAAGTTTTAGAAGTCTTTGCTACTATCTGCACCTATAATGTGAAAACTCTACCCCTTTGGTGTAGCTATTAGGACTTAAATTTAGTGTGTGTATCATCTTTTGTAAGAACATTGCAAACACCTATATTCCGGTAGAGAAGGAAGCAGCTCATCATTTCTTCAAGGATGCATCTGTGTGTGTATGCAAGTGAGGGAAGAGAAGGAAACTAAACTAGGGACATACTGATAACAAAATTAGGCTTTAATGTAGAGAGGTTTTATTTCTATGCTTCAGTTTACAAACTGAATAATCCTGCTCACTATTTATCCTATATACATACATAATTTTTACCTTGATTGACACTTTAGTTTCCTGATAATGAAATTATACCTACATATATGCATCTGATTGAAGAATTATAAAGATTGACATTTTTCTCGCTCTGTATTAAATCTTAACTTTACATTATCTGAGATCTCGTTCTCACTCTCTCTTTGCTACAATTTTTATCTATATTGTATTTGTGTTATTGAAGTATTGCAGGGAACAATGACTTAGCAGCTGGCTCCCCTATTGCTGGAGGGACCCAGCAATAGTGGTATGAAGAAAACTGAAGAAATCAGTATTGCAATATTGTGTTGTAAGTCTCTGAAGGTTTTTTGCACCTCCTCCTCCACCTTCCCCAGGTGTCTAAAACTATTTTTTTAAGATAAGTCTCTACCTTGAAAACAGCTCATTGCTACTGAAATGTAATGTGAAGTTTCCTCAGAGACTGAATCCATTTTCCCCAACTAATGAAGCTGATAACTGTTAACCTGCATAGTGAAAGAAAATAAAAGCATGTGGAAAAAAAAATAAAAATTGTAATTGTTCTATAGGGATGGAAGATTTTCTTTTAAGAGATGATGAAAATGAAGTAGGAAAATATAAATTTACTTTCTCATTTACATTTTGCTATGCACCTTTTAAGGCTTTATTAGCAAACAGTATGAGGAAATAAGTGTCAACTATTAGGTTTGTGTTATACAATCTTATTATTTTTTTTATTCAAAACACATTGTCTTCATCAAATAATCAGAATTTATTGCTTAGATACTCAGGGTCCCAAAATGAGTCATTAGTTCGCTCAGCATATTTTACTCCTGAGGTGGAGGTGTGAAGGGAGGTATTTTTGCTACGGGTTTTTAGCATGAATCAAATAGACCTGGAACCCACTAAAGTAAAAGCAAGCAAAAAAATCTGGGAAGATCAAATCTTTAGCCATATGGATTTGCTACTGTCCAATCACCTCAGCAGGTCCTGTATTAGTTCTTCTGTATTGTTTAAGGTGTTTACATCACTTTGTAGTCTTTCAAACAACATATGTAGAGTGGAATTCCAAATATTTAGACTCAATATATAACTACAATCACTGTGTGTAATTTCACTATTTAAATCTCCATACACTGTTGTATGAATAGTTTTGAGGCTGTGCTAGAGCATTGCCTCTATTATTGTTGTGTGATCCACCTTCACTGATGATACTGCAAGCTGTAGCACTGTTGTTTTGTTATGCCTGTCTCAGAATCAGTTCCAGTTAATTTCCTTTCTTCTAGTACTCTACTATTTTCTGTGTCAAATGACCTCAAATAACTATAAGACTACTTCCTGTAATAAGAAGATTTATTTATAATTTTTTGTTATAGATATACACCTTTCTACTTGGAAGCATCCATGACCACTAGATCCCTATTATTTTGTTACTATTTTGTCTTATCTGCCTCTTCAACGGTTTTACAGGTCTCCAGTGTTTGGTATTAGGTTTTTGCTATACAAAAATCCCTTTGGAGCCTTTTGATGAAAAGCTTAACATGAGCCAGCAATGTGCAAGTGCACCCCAGAAAACCAACTGTATCCTGGGCTGCATTAAAAGAAGTGTGGCCAGCAGGTCAAGGGAAGTGATTCTGTCCCTCTACTCTGCTGTCGTGAGACCCCACCTGGAGTATTGCATCTAGCTGTGGAGCCCCCAGCATGAGAAGCACATGGACCTGTTGGAGAGAGTCCATAGGAGGGCCACAAAGGTGATTAGAGGGCTGGAACACCTCTTTTTAAAAGACAGGCTGAGAGAATTGGGCTTGTTCTGCCTGGAGAAGAAAAGGCTCTGGGGAGACTGTATTTTGGCCTTTCAGTACTTAAAGGGGGGCCTAGAGGAAAGCTGAAGAGGGACTTTTCACAAAGGTCTGTAGTGATAGGACACAGGGTAATCAGTTCAAAGTGGAAGAGGGTAGATTTAGATAGAAAATTAGAAGGAAATTCTTCACTCTGAGGGTGGTGAGACACTGGAACTTGTTGCTCATAGGAATTGTGGATGCTCCAGAAGGTACTCTCAGATGGAGTAAAAATAAAAAACAAAGTCCCCTTTTCCATATTGCCTAAAACACTTCAGTCTTGGAGTTTAAATTTTCTATGCTAGCAACACAGAACCATCTATTTGATTTGGCCTGTGCTTTTGGTGTAAGCAACATGTCTTAATAGTTTTCTCACTGCTTGTTTACATTTGAAGCCAGTAGAAAATTTTTGCATCTCCCTTCTTATTTTAAATGACCTTTGTGTGTCCAGTTTTCTGTAATAACTACAGAATTGTCATCCTTAAAGGATATGCCACCTAATACTTAGTTGTCACTTAAGTTCCTTCCAGAACTAGAGACACAAACATCATGTGCCTACAGAATTAATTACTTTGTTCAGGGTCTTTGATTAAAAACATACCTCTCTGTTGTTGCACTTATGTAGTCTGCAACGCACTTCATTTTATAAAATGCAGTTTCAAATTCAATTGCTACCTGCATCAAGTGAAAAAAATTCCACATAAAGTTCTACATAATCTTCAAGTATCATGGAGCTTCCTTCTGATTAGCTTCTTTACAATAATACACATTGCTGGCAGATATACTATAAAGAGTGTCTTGATTTCCCCCATCTGTCCTGTGTTTAGAAAAAAAAATCAGATACAATGAAACTTTTAATTTCTCCACTCTTTCACTTTAATATATAGTTACCTTATTTTTACTATCCATGGCTATCAATGATCTTTCCACACTAAGTACTTACAAAGGATCAGTTTCATTCCTTTTGTGAATCTGAGTAACTCCCATAGAAGCAGGAAGGTCAATGCACTGTCCAGACTCTGATGTGGAAAGCCCTTCACTGTTGGAAACATCCACAACAAAACAGTGCTATCTTGTCTTACCTCCCCTTTCCTCCTTACCATTCAGTCCAAACTCAGCAGATATCATAGAATCATAGAATGTTAGGGGTTGGAAGGGACCTCTGGAGATCATTGAGTCCACCCCCCATATGAAACCATATCAGTGGAAACCATGACTGTAGAAAAATTTTGTGCAGTTGTACTAGTTCTTTCCTTAATAATCTGTTCTCATCTTCCAAATGGACGTAAACACATCGTTTCAAATACTTATGTAATGTGGATTGTGTTACCTTCAGTGTAGTGCTACTGGAGAAGAGGATAAAGTCTGTTCATCATATATTTATGTATTTGTGTATGTATTAGATGTACATCACCATCCAACCAATGTGGTCACTATCTTCAAGAGGAAGAGGAGGGAGAATAATGTGCGATCAATTCCTTCTCACTGTGAAGTATCCATGGACAGATCAAAAATTCCCTATTGTGATCATATTGTGAAAACTATCTGGTTTTAACATTTAGAAAGAATAATAAGAGAACCACAGAATCACAGAATGGCAGGGGTTGGAAGGCACCTCTGGAGATCATTTAGTCCAACCCCCTGCTGAAGCAGGTTCACCTAGGGCAGATTACACAGCAACGTGTCCAGGTGGATTTTGAAAGTCTCCAGAGAAGGAGACTCCACACCAATAATATTATACTATTTCCCAGAGCTTTTTACCCAAGTTATGAGAAAACTGCTGAAGCTCAAAGTGAAAGAAGTCAGAGTTTAGTTATAGTGTTCTTCAAACTCTGTATTAATACTTCCTGTTGAAATAATAAAATTCTATGAAATGGGTTACATAAAGCAATCTCTTTATGACCCATACTAGGTTTACTTCACTATGGTATAGCTAGTGATCTATTTGCAAACATACCTTTCATCCTTTTACTACCAAAACCAGTAGAACAGAATTATGATCTACATCTCATTATTATTATTATTA
>VZZY01004306.1:0-22953 GCA_013400335.1 Eurystomus gularis
CAGCTCAGACCCCAGCACTTCATAGGCATGACCCACAGACCTCCAAATATACCTGGTCATGCAGGTGCCTTGACAGGGAGCACTTCAGGGTTTAGTTTGGAACTTAATAAATACATTCTTCTTAAGTGTTTCATTCTTGAACTGAACATTTTACACCTTAAGAGTGCAACTAAATGCACAAAAAAGCAAGATAACTCTTTTTCATGGGTCCTTTTGAAAGCCTATGAAAACACATAGAAGGTTCTTCTGTGGAGAGGTACGTAGGACCGAAAACCTTCAGATCTAGACTAACTGGTATTACTTAGCAAGTAATTCTTTAACAGACTTTAAAGGAGAAAGTACCATGAAACATAAGCAAACACGCACATACAGAGAAATGCCTCTAGGTTCAGCAGTACTATCACTGTTTGCACAAACTGTATTTAACCTACTTGTCCGTATCCACAACACACGCAGACACTGCAAGTCTTGGATCACATGACTGGGTGTATATTTCTTTCCCTGTAGCATCTCTGCCTCATTTTACGTATATTTAACCCCACTCTGCAGTCAGAACGATTATTTACTTGCAACAGTTCTCCTGCGACGTTGTTCGCCCCGGTAACCACTTGCTTCACGTGCACTAATTTGTCTTAACAACCCCTGTGAGACACGTATCATCAACCTGCTTGTTTTAAAAGATAGAGCATGGAGCTAATTGGCTTTTGAGTAGCAAAATTCTGGCAGAAATCAGTTGCCCCTGTGACTACCAGTAGGCAGCTTAACACAGATACCTCACCTTCCTCCCCACGTTCCTTCATCATATATGTATTACTTTTAACATGATAGATCATAGATCAAACCCTAACTCTGATCATTCCTGGCTTGTGAGGGGCAACCAAAAAGCCCAAATGATGTTATTTTACCGTCAACTTCTGCATGCACTTGCCTTTTATAAAAAATAAATAAAACAGGGGCTGTAGAGAGAATGTACTCACTATGGTGCCAGATTAGAAACTATCTCAGCTGCTTCTTCTAACGAAATAACCAATGCCATTAAGTGCTTTTCATTCCCTGTATAGGAGCTGGACTGCGTTCAAGTCGTGGGAGCCAGAAGGAGTCCCCAGTCCCCAGGTGGAGGTACCTGGCCCAGCTCCCTGTGCTGGTGGCACTTTGGCAAAGCGCTGGTGGCTCTTTGGCTGGGCACCACTCCTCACCAGGTCCAGGTTTCCAGAAGCTGCAGCCCAGACAGCCAGGGAACAGAGCTCGCAAACTGCCATCATGATGTAGAACGTGTCCAATTCACACTGCAGACATCCACGGTGTTTCCCAGAGGAAGGAGTGGCCTAGAAAGAATTAAAAAGCTGCTGGTGAATCGGTGAGTCCCAGAGAGGTAATATATATTTTTTTTGCTATTTACTATTTAAGGGAGAGGTGTATTGCACACTAGTAACAAAGGGATTGTGGTAACCAACAAATTATGCCCAGTAGAAAATTCCTACAAAATTGGGTAATGACAGAACCCAAAAGAAAAGCCCCATCAGAGAAAAAAGATAAAAATAAAAATAAAATTATTTTAAACCACCAAACACAAAACCAAACAATAAAAACCTTGCAGAACAGTCATCTTTCTCCTTTAACTTCTACAGGACTAGAAACCAGATGTATTTCCTTTTTATTTTTTTTTATTTTGCTAGACTGCTGAAGACTAAGCAGTCATGAACATGTATTGAAAACCTGATTTTAAAACAAAAACAAAAAACACCACCAAAACCCACTCAACTTTCTTGATTATAGCTCTAGGATCACTGAATAACCTACAGGATAACAGCTTCTTCTCTCTTGCTATTTCTAGGTCAGTCCAGATCAAGCTGGAGAGGAAAGGTGAGTTTGGGGTCTGTTTGGTTTGGTTTTAGGCTAAAGCCCAAGGACAGTTTATTCACTTATTTCGGAAAGAGTCCCCCACCCCCTCAAATAGATGCAGTATATTTTGTTTGATAGAAAAAAATTTAAGAATATATAATCGAAATGCCAAGTGAGGTATAACACACAATCAGTTCTAGGGTTTGGGTTTTTAAGTTTCTCTAGAAATGCCTCTTTTCCTCCTTGTTACATTTTGCAGAATCTCTTTAAGCTTCCTTAAACACCACCTCTTTTCTGCCTACAGGTAACTGGAAAACTGTCTTTTGGGAAATCAGCCATTTCCTCTAGGGCCTGAGAGCATCTCCCCAGAAATAATCCTTCTGGCCACCCCATCAGTGAAACACAGCGACTCAAAGCTCAACACCAGCTGGAGGGTTTGGGCCTCCTGGTTCTGGGCCAGGTTTTAGCTCACCTGCCTGCACAACCAGGCGTGAAAATCCTGTAGAAGAGCAACAAGGAGGAGTTTTGCTCCTCACCATCGACGAGCAGCTAACGGCTTGGAAAGGAGCACGCAGTCGTTTGCATCGGTGCGCAAGGCGAATGTAAAAACCAAACCAAAACACAATTTGTTTTGCAGTTTATTAAAGGAAATGTTTTCATATAATTAATCATGGTCCGGCGAGGCTGCTTTATACAACGCCGTCCCTCCCTACCCCCAGCCATCCCACATGAGGCCTTAACCGGACTAAAATTCTGCAAAGCCTTGCATTGTTCTCCCTGACACCGGATCAGCGAACACAAAAAAGCAACTGCCAGCTCAAAAGCAATCCGGTGATAGAGCCTGGTGCTATCTAATCAAGGGCAAAAGGTCACTTCCGAACAACTGGGCAATAAAAGATTATTTCCAGCCGCAGAACAGAAAGGCCCAGTGGTGGATGCTTGAAAGAGGGGGGTGGAAGGAGGGCAAAAGGGCTCCCGTCTGTGGGAGGAAGTGCATTGAATAAAGCCAGCAGACGGGAACCATCTGGCTTTGTGCGTGGTCTGTTCTTCAGAAGAGAGAGAAAGCCCCCTCAGCGGGGCCAGTGACTCCGTGCAATGATTCAAACTTTTCTCTTTTTTTATGATTTTTTTTTTGTTGTTCCAATTTAAAAGCGACTTTCCCAGGCACCAAGAAATTGGAAAAGGGAACTTTCCCAACGGGCGGACGTGTCTTATCCAGTGCTAGCTGCAAGACAGAGCCCGCCTTTTAATTTGGTCATGATAGATGGCTCTTATCAGGGAGCAAGGCCTGTGGATAACCAGACAGGGCATTTTTTGTTTGTTTTGTTTTTAAAGACAGCTTCAGAAGAAACCTCCCAGGGACCAAGCACACTCAAATTCCCAACCCCTCCATTGCACTGGGTTTGGTTGCGTTTCTAAACGGCAAACAGCATTTTCAGCACTATCACCTTTATTATGTATACTCCATGCATTTGCCCCCTTCCTCCTGCTCTCCACTTGTTATATGGCCTCATTTGAATGAAAGCAAGAAAATAAAAGGGCCAGATTACATTCAGTCCAGTTTCCATGGCCTGTGGGAGGGCAGAATTGCAAACACTTCAGTACAAATGGTACAATCCCTCCTCCCTCCCTTCACCCCTGCAGTTGTCCTACATGTCCTCACTTTCCCTCGATACGTGGTTCGCACCGGAGGCCCTTGGCACTCGGTGGCGAGGAGCTGAGTCTATTCAACCTCCCAGACACCTCCTCCGTCCACCAGTGAATTAACTTTAAGCATGCAAATCACACTAATCCAGAATTCACAGGAGAGGAAGTCAGGAGGGTTCCCAATGCTCTGGGAAATATTTTTCCTTGCGGGAAGGGAAGGGGAGGAGGAGGGGGGGTGGGGGTCATTGCACTCTTCTTTACAGCTCACTGCAGGTCACTCTGGCTCATCTCAAAGAAAGTTTAGTTCAGAGGCTCAGCTTGACATTCATTGGTTTCTAAATCTGAACCTCTTGAGCAATTGTCCCAGCAAGCCCAAGGATTGGGGCCTGAGCAAATAGCCACCGACTAATCCTGCTGTAGTAGGGGGGGAAACGAGGCAGTTAAATGTCCAGTTTATCAACAGAAAACAACAACTGAGCCTTTGTCCTAACAGGGGTGCATTAGGAAACTGTTTGGCAAGGCTCATCTGCCCAAGAAACCAAGGCAGCTAGGAAACACTGACATACGTTTTAGATAGATCTATAAAGACACTGAATGAGGAAAATATTCCTTACATTGGTGTTCTGTAAGGTCGCCTTCAAAAAGGAAGAAAAACTCAAGGATTCTGATTAAGTCGATTAAGTCTGACACAGCTTGACACTTGAAGGGCTTTGTTTTAAAAAAAAAAACACACCAAAAAACAACAAACAAGCAAACAAAAAACCCCAAACCACAACACCAAAACCCACAGAGCAAGAGTTAAAATTGAGGACTGTGACACAGCAGGTCCTCTGCCATAGCCTACTTGCTACAAGCCAAAAAAACCCCCAATACCAACAGCAATTTGACCAAATGGTCAAACCAAGGACTGCAACAGCTGCAGTATTTATTTTCTACAGCGCCACAAAGCCAAGGCACAGTGCAAAGATACCGGTGTTTCTGCCATAGTCTCAACGAAAGACTAGATATCAGATGGATGTGAAAAGGCAGAATGTACTTTGGAGACACAAAGCCAAACAAGGAAAACCAAGGACTTGAAATGAACCACTATAGAGTGGGTAAAAAACCACTGATGTCACTCCCCTGCCCCTCACATTTTTTTTGCCGCTCAGTATTGATCTGCTCTCAGTTTTTACCCAACTAAAGGTTTCTAATCAGTCACAGACATTTTTTCTCTAAGGATTTTTAGACACCCAGAAGGCATTGGAAAAGTGCAGGCAAAGGACTTTGCCACCACATTCCCTATTTCCTCAAGAGCTGAGCAAAAAGCCCTGTCCTGGTGCTCAGAGTGAGGTATATAACCCACATGGAAACTACATATCACTCGCTCTGCAAATCCCATGGGAAAGGAACCTGAAGGCAGAAAGAAACCCCAAATTTAAAGCAGGTGAACCTCAGACTGCTGGTGCTGCTTTAACATCCACTTTCTACACTTAAGAAGGTGAAACCACTTACTAGAACACCAAAGTTCAGTGCAAGGAGAAGGAGATATCTAAGAAAATGTGTCCCCAGAGCAGCCTATTTACAGACAAGTCAAGGCTAGATGATGAGGTTATCATCAGGAAAATCACAGCTGCAACCTCCTTGGTCACAACCCATCAGCAGGAACTTACACTTTAAAGAGCTTTAAAGAGAAGCAAATCTAGCCTTTTCTGGAGCGCCCAAAGAGAAAAATCCACCCAATGGGATCTTTCCACGGCCCAGCGGTACAATATTCATATTCCAGTCACGACAAACATCTTCACTGCAGTGGGGGCAGTTTGTGCTCCCATGTACCATGACTAAAAACCTAGAGACCTATGGTTATTTTGGAGCTACACCAGCATTCTTTGAGGCCAGAGCATGCTCTGCTAGCCCTACACTAAGCAGTCACCCTGGTTTCCACTTCACTTAGCATTAATTAGAAGCCTCTTTCTTGGATAGCTTGGCAGCTTTGCGGTTCAAGGGGGAAGGAAAAGGAAAAAAAAAGCAAAATCTCATCCTATTAAGTGTAGCCCAGCGACCAAAAGACTCTGAAAGATAGGAAACCCTTCTCAGCATGAACAAACAGCAGAGTTGCACTTGAAAATACAAGTTTTAATTGCAAGTGGCATTTCCAAGCTACCCTGCTCCTGGGGCCACCTCGATGTGGGCAAGGCATGCTAGCAGACAGTTAATACCCTCAAACAAACAGCTTCCCATTCCCAGCCACATACAGGGCTTGCAAGGTTTTAAACATGCACCATTTGTATCACAAAAGCCACTCAAAGCCCCTGTCCTGGACAAGGCTCACCTCTAGTTAGGCACCCAACACAGAACAAGCCTTGGGTAAGTACCTTGATTTGGTCCCTTTGGTAGGCTCAAAACAAGCATTTTGCAGAGAGCAGACGCTGTAACTCACATATCCAAGACCTGTAGATTAATCACAGATCATAGGCTGGTTTTATTACCTCCACGCTTTCCAAAATGCACACTACAACGTCCAGTACCCCAGCAGAGACCCACCAAATACACACCACGTACTCCAGCGTAGCTCCAGCAAAAAAAGGTGGCAACGGGACTCCAAACAGCACAGAATTACAGAATGGTAGGGGATGGAAGGGACCTCTGGAGATCATCTAGTCCAAGTGCTCTGCTAAAGCAGGTTCACCTAGAGCAGGTTGCACAGGAACGTGTCCAGGCAGGTTTTGAATCTCTCTGGAGGAGACTCCACAACCTCTGTGGGCAGTCTGTTCAAGTGCTCTGCCACCCTCATAGTAAAGAAGGTTTTTGTCATGTTCAGATGGAACTTCCTGGGTTCCAGTTTGTGCCTGTTGCTCCTTGTCCTGTTACTGGGCACCACTGAAAAGAGCCCTCTTGATACCCACCCTTTAGATATTGATAAGCATTGATAAGATCTCCTCTCAGTCTTCTCCAGGCTAAACAGCCCCAGGTGTCTCAGCCTTTCCTCATAAGAGAGATGTGCTGGTCATCATCTTCGTAGCAACCCTCTGGACTCTTTCCAGTAAATTCTTGTCTCCCTTGAACTGGAGAGCTCAGAATTGGACACAGTACTCCAGATGTGGCCTCACTAGGGCCCTCCTCGACCTGCTGGCCACATTATTCTTAATGCACCACGAGGGCACATTGCTGGCTCCATGGTTAACTTGTTATCTACCAGGACTCCAAGCACGCAGGAGCTTAGCACATCTCTCCTGAAACAACCCCCCTGGGTTTAGGGTTGCAGGTCTTGTGGCAAACCTGAAGAAGCTCAAGACAGACTGTGAGCTACATCAAGAAGAACAAGAACGCTTCATACCCTGATATATAAAGCAAAGGCATCTGTCCTGGATGTCTCCTTAGCTGGTAAATTTGCACCTGTGGAGTGACACAGCTGCTGTCAAGGGGCAGAAGCAAGTTTGCCACAGGAGCCTCTGGTTTTCTCAGAGCTTTCAGGGCAGAGTTTTTGCATTTTATCCTGAATTTACAGATTCTGGAGCATTAGTTTATCATGTTCTCAATATCCTAACTTGCTTAGTCAACAACCTACACATGCACTGCTCTGTCTTGCTGATTTGGGATCCTTTAGGTTTGTACCCTGGGGGAAGTGTATCCCAGTAATCTACTGTAGGATTAGGCGCAATCACTGTTTCCTACAGCCAGTTGTAAATCATAGGGTTTCCTGCCTCCAGATAAGAATATAACCCCTAGGCCATGCACCCGCTGACAATATCAAGTCCGTTTGTTAAGGAAATGATTGCAGATGACTAAGTGCTTTCACCTGCCTCCCCTTACCTGGTAGCATCTCCTCTGTAGTCCTGGACTGAGCTGAAGCTCCTAGAGACAAGCTACTAGAAATTATTTCTCTCCTAGAAACTTGAATCTGAGACTCTTTAGACAAGAAATGCCATCAGGAGTCTGGCTAAGGGTCATAGCTCTCCGTTACCCAGGCGTACCAGAACAGGCACTCACTGGCAGGGCCAGGGAGACCAAATACCTCTACTACAAGGGATGGGATGATGAGGAAATAGGACTAGAACCACATCACAGAATCATAGAATCATTTAGATTGGAAAAGACCTTTAAGAGTTCAGCTGTTAACCCAGCACTGCCAAGTCCACCACTAAACTATGTTCCTCAGCACCACATCTACAACGTCTTTTAAATGCCTCCAGAGATGGAGGCTCAACCACTTCCCTGGGCAGCCTGGTCCAACGTTTAATATCCAGCCAGCTGGGAAGAAGCAGGAACCAGGAGCAAGGATAATGCCACAGGGGCATCAAGGAAAGGCCAAAGAAGGCAAGAAGAAGAAGGATTCAGAGTGCAACCAGCAAGCCAGGTGAGAAGTTAGGGCATGGGTAGCATCACACCACATACTTGAGTAGTATTGGTGGGGTTTGCAGAGCAGTCCTGCAAGGCAGCAGTGACAGGGTGCATCTCTGTAGGATGCTTGTCACCGAAGCTGCAGGTTCCCTCCAGCATGCCACGGGCATGAAACCGAAAACTCTGATGTCATGTCTCGTAGCCCATCAAAAAGCACCTTGTGTACAACGAAGAGATCAGATGAGATCATTAGAAGTTCTAACTATTCTCTTTTTCTGGCATATCACCTCCTTACCTGGGAGGCATCACAAGAGGATCTTGCAAAGGTTACATAAAATCAAAACAAAGTTGTCAGGCATTCCTCTGCCCATCATTTTTTTTGGCAAAACACGACGGAGGCATCATTTTCTGCAGCAGAACGTCATGTATGAACGAGGCTGACAAATGGAAGAGTCTGTCCAAACGCACTGAGGAGATTTGAGATGTAAAAGAGGAAAAACTCTGGTGTATGCTGAGTGCGTAGGTGACTATCCCCACGTATCATCTCTGTGCCCACAGAACGCAAAAGCAGGAGGAGGAAAGGGTTACCTATCATACAGCTCCTGTCACAGGAGATGTTTTTATCATTAATCGTATTTTACTTAAACACTCCAGGAGAGAGAGGAAGACTCTTTGCCAACACGTCTCACTGAAAGTCAGAAAGCAAGCCAGAGGAAGAGATGGAAAAAAACCCACCAAACCAAGATAAAAGGACTTCCCTGAGTTTAAGTGACTGCGGGTGAGATTCACATCACTTACATTCAGCCACCTAAATGTTAGGCATCTACTTTTATCTGTTCAGCTGCAATTCCTCAACAGCCATCAGAGCAAGATACCTCCACAGAGAGCTTCACCCCACCGACCTTAGGCTGGGCTGAGTCATCCTCCAGCCCTACCTTTCTCACCCTTCTGATTGCAGAGGAAGCCCATACAACCAGCCTGGCCGTCAGCTCTAGAAAGCTGAGCATCCAGCAGCAGCGCTGAGTCCCAGCGTACACCACCGGGAAAAGGTAGGAGAGTTGCTTGAAATCAAATAAGGGTATTTACAATGGGAAAAAAAATACGCCCCTTACCCCTGTAACAGAAGTAAAACTGCAGTGAATGCCTGTGGTGTTGAGTTCTGGGTGGACATGAATTGAAAAAGAAAAAAAGAAAAAAGGGTTCTGATTATGTTTATTCAGAACATAATAATTACGACTTTCTTGAACACACACATACCGTAAAATCACTTTTCTTCCCGTTGGTGTCATTAGGTTCAATGAAACTCCAAAAGCAAATTTTAAATGTACTAAGGCTTACAAAACCTCACGGGCAAAGCATGCATAGACAAAATGATGCATCTAAGTGCCCCTCTTCATTTGAACCCCTGCAATCGTTCCATTCCCAGCTCTTCTCTCACTGGTGTGGCCCTTATACCTCAGAGTCAATGCTTGGCTTCATCTTGACCATTTCAAGTTATCAGTTAAAGGCAAAATGGCCTTACAAGGTCAGTATTTTTAAAGCCAGCAGCCTGTAGTTAGTTTCTGAAATCCTTAAATAGGAGCTGAGTTAACTTGATTTCCAGAAATTTTGAGCTTGCATTGTCCAGAGAACAAGCCCAAATTTTAGGCAGTCCTTCCATGGACTCTTGTGCTTCATTCCGTGCTCCCATCCCACAGGATCCAAAGGTGGATCTAAATCCCACGCACACTAGGATTTCTACAAGGTTTAGCAATGGGTGTTTAGTTACCTTTTAAAGAAAGAGACCCACAACATCCACACAGCTTGCAAGGGTGAAGTGGAAGGGTTGTTGCAGAGTGGGAGGTGGGGAGGGTGATGGGCACGTACCTGGGAAGGACTTTACAGCGCGAGGACCACAGGGGTATGGCAGCCTGATCTCTGCAGCTGGTCACCGAGGGCTAGTTCCGCTTCCCTTCCAGAGAGCAGAATCTAATAAACCCTGAAAACGAAGTGCAGGCACACAGGGTGTGCTTACACTGCTAGAGAGTGAAATAGAGAAGAAGGCTGGATTTTAAGTGCACTGTTGCGGTCCAGAGCAGCTCGGGTTTACTAATACAACTACCTGGTAAATGTAAGTTCCATGTAAATACATCTGGTGCTGCAGCAGCTCACATTGCCCCAACACAAGGGTACAAGAGTTAGAAGCAATAGCAGCACAAGCAGAAATTATCCAGCCTCTGCTAAAATGTATTGTGGTTTTCCACAGAAAGGAAATATCTTCATGTGTATCTCCTGTATCTTCCTAAACCACCTGCAAGGAACTGCAGAAAGGAGGAAAAAATCACAATCCCATAACAAAGCTACTAGTGAGTCATTTGTACAGCTTGGTTCTAAGCTGATGCTCAGAATGTCTCCCCTTTTCTTTTCCAGAGCTCCCAGTGAAGACCAGCACGGAGGGCATGGCCATCCATTCATCTGCTCCTGCTCTGGAGGTGTTGTACACCCAAAGCGTTGTGACTCTGCCATCCTCTAGGATGTTTCTATTGCAAGGTTTATAGTTTATATTTTATCACTTGGAGTCATAGAATTAAGAAGGGCAGCTACAACAGGAAGGAGGAGAAACAGAAGTAGCTTATTGAGCCAGACAGTTTTTCCAAGACTTGCAGATGGTGAGAACAAGAAGCAAAAGTCATGTTCACAGTTAAAGCTAATGAAATTCTACGAGCCTCGTGGGAAACTCAGAAACACAGGCATAAAGTGCAGAATTGCTTCTTGTTTTCATTTCTTTTTTAATACTTTGCTTACTTGTGGATGGGGTGCACGGACAGAATTTCCTCAGGTGCTGCTAGATACGTCCCTTTTTTGGCTCGTAGCCCTACATCCATGTCTGCAGTCTTAGTAACCACCTACAAAGCTGTGTCTTCAAGCAGGGATGTAAGGAAGGAGAGCAGATGCCCACCTCAGAGCCTGGGAACCCATTAAACACAGAGAGGCAACCCCAAAGAGCATGTTCTGCCTTCAGGTGCAGCACTGGGTGACCTTTCCCCTGCCACCAGAGGCAAGCACAAGAAGTCTCTTCCCCGCCTTTCGCCTGGGTACCCCGTGTTTTACAAACAGTTGCACCAGCATGACCAAGGGAGGCAGCAACTTCTCAGGCCAGCAGTCCCACCACCAAACTGGGCCCTCGTAGAGAGACAAACCCAGAAGCTGCCTTGGGAGGGCAAATCTAGGAGAGATGCTGAGCGCAAGTATGGTTTCCTCAGTTTGACCCAGAGCAAAACTCGGAGCAGTTCTACTTGCATTAGCCAAGATTTACTGGGGCAGGTGTTACCAATAGGAGCCTGAGCATCCCCGTTTAGACATTTTCTGTCTGGCCCAACCCATTTTTAGATAAATACTAATAACGATGCAAGAGCATCTTCATTTTTTCATCTCCTTCCGAGGTGTCCACAGCTCTCCATTAACAAGATAAGCTTGAACAACAGACACTTGTATCTTTATGTGGTAAAACAAGCTTCTGTATTTAAGATAAACTTTACAGGACAGGTGGTTTGCTAGAACTGAATATACACAAGGAAACGCTTAACTCTCCTACATAAACGTCAACAAGGTATGAGAAGTGTGCAGCTAATAAAGGAGATAGAGGATACAATAAAAAGGGGCCCTAAATCAAAGAGCAGGTTCACAACGGTAAACATTCACATACTGGGCTGACTGTCCAGGCTTTGCTGCTCAACCTCCAGCATTGCCAGCAACCCAAGAGCTCTTCTCTTCTGCTTGGTGTGTTATTTGTTTGGAGGCACGTTTGGCCCCAGTACCATCACCTTGCTGTGGCTGTGGCTGGGACCGCATCCACAAGACTGCTTGTGCAGTGCCTATATTGGGAGCTCTACCTATAGCAGCTTTTTTTTTTTAAAAAAAAAAAGAAAAAAGGAGGGAGGGAACCCAGCGCAAACATTATCTATTGTTAATTACCTGTAAAGTAGGGCTTTTGCCACTTCCCCAGTTTCTAAGAGCCCTGAAGTGAAACCTGAAAGAAGCCACCCATTGTTTTCAATTGTGCAAGAGCCAGGAGCAAATAGGGCTCAAATTGCAGCTCTGAAAGGCAACAGGAAATTGGCAGCCCGGTAATCTGCTCCCAAGCATTCAGGGTAACAAAGCCTACATTCCTCCTCAAGTAGTCACCATTAGAAACCCAAGGCTGATCTATTTAGTAAGGCCCACAGAATAAATCTGTGGAAATAAAGAGTTTTAATTAGAAGGCCATAGGATATGGCTCCCGTTTGTAGCCATAAGTGAAGCCATAAGTGTTATTTAGGCTCCTGCCTCGTTTCCCACAGACCCAAACGCTGACGCCCGGAGATCAGTGCCATTTTCAAATAGAATTTTATAAAGAACCCCCAAAAACAGTAAGCGGGGAACTGTTCATTGCAGAGGGATCGTCCTGTACAAGGTGCTGCGTCAAGCCCTTTTAAAACTGGTCCTTGTGCCAGGATTATATATTTTTTCCCCATAAGAGTATTAATATTGCTTCTAAACCATCATCATGAAAGGCCTGCATGCACACACAGTCTATGGCGTGTTATGACATACAGAGTACAAATATTCCCCAGAAACTGCTACAGTTTCGGGCAGGAAGAGGTTTTTCCCATCCACTCATCCCTCTGTACAGAACAAGACTCGGTCAATGAAACCCCCCCCACTGCCAGTCAAAGCCTCCCGCTTGTGTCGATCACAGCGTGACTCCCCACAGCCCCAGTTTTCCCAGCAGCAAAAGGGAAATCTTTTCCTCCAAGCTGTTTTATCAGGCCCGGTTGGTTTTAGAGAATTTCGGTCCAGGCGCTTTGGGCTACTGGTTAAGGAGGTATCACAATTTTTGCCGCCCGAACAGATGAAGTTATCCCAAGTCCAGCGCGTTAGAGTTGTCCGCAGGAACAGTGGGTCAGATAAACGTTTACAGGGGATGTTATCTGCGGCTGGCAGCAGTGACGGATGACTCTGGAGCTCCTGCTCCAGTACAGGGCAAAAGATGGAAAGGGAGGGGAAAAGCACACAGGCTCTAAAGCTCAAGATTTGAGAGCCCATGCAAAAATCTCTATGGAGACTCCAGAAGGGCTTCTTGCATGTCTACCATTTACTCCTGAAGAGACCCTTTGACTATTTAATGCAGCAGAATCGATGCATTTTCAGTTATAACAGTATTTCCTCCACTACTCTTGCAAATCAATAAACTCAAGAGCAGACACCGGGTGCTGCCAAACTTTGGCAAAATTCATACCCAGACCAAAACCCCAAATGGTGAGATCCAACTATCCTGTAATTCCCACCCTGACTGACCAAGTTCATCCTCACCATGATTCAGAAGAGATACAGGTAGAAATGTACTACATCAGCAAGTTCCTCAGTAGTAGCACAGACGGTTCATGTAGCGCTCATGTAGTAGAAGCATGTTTCATCCAGAAGAACTTTGCATCCTTTAGAGAAAAATGAACAAGTGTACCATTATCCTGTAAAAAGGGGGCTAGTAAATGAATTTTGATAAGAAATGTGGCTGGAAATGGATTTTGAGCAGTGGCAGCTAGGAGACCTTGATGACCGATAAAGTGCCATCTCCCAGTATCCAGGTTAGAGAAAAGCCCCAGCATTTCCACCCCTTCCTTCCAAGCAACTACTTTATTCATTTTTATTTTGAAGTGTCCTACCCATAAAATCACAGATCCAAAAGCATCAAATCGAACACCACACAAGAAATGATGCTTTGGAGAGGACCTTTACCAGGCCAGGTAACTTCAACCTTTCTTCCTGCTTAAAGCGTGGAAGAGGAATCCTCGTGGCACCGGAAGAACTGTCAGATGGTTTGGAAGCTGAAGCATCGGCCAGAAGACGAGTAATTTCATTTAACATATCCATTAAGTACTTAATTACTTACGTAATTTCAGCGCATGTTTAGGGTATTCCAGCTCCTTCTCATAGTTACTTTACCATGGAAAGTAAGAACATCCTAACACTTAGGAACGCCAGACATTCATAAGGCAGTGTGCTGTACAAACCAACCCAATTAACAAAAACAAAACAAAAAAACAAGGAAAAAAAAAAAACCACCGCTATCGAGTCCGTTCAGAACGGCTTGTGGTGGCATCAGGCTCCAGCACAAGTACGCTGTTGCCTGGCCAAGTTAACCACCGGTGTAAATCCATCAACTTCATTCAGAAGAAATATTCTGTGGTATAAAGCCAGCCATATAGTCCGGGAGTGACCCTGAAGGGTCAGGCAGGATGCGAGCCCCATTGTGCTCCTTATTGCACAAACACAATGAGGTTCAGCCCCTTGGGGCAGAGCCTCTGCCCAACGCTCGTGGCTTCTGACAACGTGTTCTGTAGGATATTTGTTTTCAGATTCGTAGCACTGTACACGTACACAAAGGTTTACAAAACAGGGCGTGCTTACAGCAGGAGAGGCATGGACATCAGGCCCACCTTTCCCTAAGGACTACAACAAACATATGTTTCTTTTCTGCAAAAAAGAGCAATTCACAACAATGACACGTTTAAGACCAAGCTGGCTAATTCTGTGATACGCACAACCACATCGCTCCCCTGGCAGCACACTCCTTTCTCTTCCTTTCACAATACTGTCACGTGCCTATGTCACAGCTGTGGAAACATCCAGGTGAATTTCTCATCCTTTTTTGGAAGCTAAAATCAAAAGTTATTCAGTAAGATGTGGGTTTCAAGAGATAAGGCCATGCGAGTTCTTCAGGAAACCTGTGCTGAAGGAAGAGACCTTCACCAGGAGACGCGGCAACGGCAGCTGCGAGCACTATACTGGGAAAAACAACAGCACCGCATCTCGGTATCACAAACATAAACCGAGCTGTACGTATCGCTCCAGGAATAACACTTAGTTCCAACTCTGTTGGCTTCTGCTCTACCAAGACACTGAGTTGGGATTTAACACTCCAGCCAAGAGACTCCCTATCAAGCTGAAGCGAGAGCACATCAGTACCTCTACACTGCTACCTGTGTACTTGGAAAAAAAAAAGCACATTTCAAAGCATACACAGGCAGAGGAAACATAACGGAGAAGTTTAACGGCCATTGTAATGCTTGCGGGGATCCACCCCTCCTGCAGATGTTCAGGCCTGGGCCTTTGCGCTGTGGTTGGTGGTGGGGACACGCACGGCAAGAGCTCTCAAGTTGCAGCGAGGGAATATTCACAGCGCAAGGGTGCACAGAGAGCCTGGGTAACTCTACGCTGAGGTTTTTAAATGCTGAGGTGGCACTAGAAAGCTGACATGTGGGCTGTGCTTGCTGCCCACCTCACAGACCATCCTTACTCCCCTAACCAGTCCTGCGTACCAGGGACAGCTCTAACATGGAAGCAGAACATGCTGGAGGAAATGTGCTGGGTAGCTTAGGTGGTTTTTAATAGATCCTTCCAGTAAATATAAAGCTTGTTATCACAGGCCCCATGTGGCTAGGCAACCAACGCCAAGGGCAGACGCCAGGCCTCGGCTACTCCCATCAACGAAAGAAAGGTGAAAACCCACCACAAGAAGGAAGCACAAATGACTAAGAGCTGCCCTAAAAGCAACCTGCTTGTTGATGAAGGCTACTCAGAACAAGACCTGTGCAAGCCATGCACTGTGCAGGGCCAATAAATCCAGCTGTGTGATAGCAGAACACAATTTTGTTCCAGGTTTTTTGAAGCACCACCATGACTGACACAAATGCTCCAGCTGGACAAAAGCCAACAATTAATCAGGATTCCTTAGAATTTGGGAGGTAATTTCAGCAGAACAAGAAATGCAGAAGTATCAGTGAGTCCTGAACATTCCTCCAGGACAAAAGTCTATTACTTCATTTAAGTCCATTAAAACACTTCATCGAGCCCTTTTAATCCCTCTTAACAGATTTGCTTTATCACAGACAGAGGAGCTAATCCTCTCCCACCTGTCTTTATGATATGGAACCACAAACAAGAGCAAGTACTTTCCATTTGTTAAGCATTATCCCCCCTCGGATAACGCTGCCATCCACACTAGCATTAGTGTAATGAAACCATCTTCAGAGGAACACCCCAACTCTCTCAAATTCTCACCCTAGCAATGTGTATTCCTCTGTGGAAACGTATCTACCATCTCTTCCCAAAGCTCAGTCTCCTACCATGGAGTTCCAAGACACTAAGCAAAGCAAGACATGGATTCCAGCTTGCTGGAGGGCCTTCCCTTTTTCCTTCATTGCAGACCTTCCACAACACATTTCAGGACTGTGCTGTGGGTAACCAGATGGCCGGCTTGCTCAAATCCATCCCCAACCTACACAAGTAGGTTAGTAGGTCAGCTGAACTTATCGCCTAATTCCACGATCATTTCACAGACAGCTCTCTTCATTTTTCCAAAGTAAGATCTCAAAGCTATCTGGAAACCGTTAAGAAGTAACTTTTATGATCTATATTGTAACTGACCCCTGCCAGCCTGGCAGTCTACAGACCTGTAGAAAGTAACCTGAGATTTTGAAGACCTGAAACCCTGACTGCCAAAACTCTCAGTAGCCTTTAGCAACCCCCCTTACAACAAAATAATCTCTCGTGACGGTCATTCCAGTTGCTCTATTGTAGAATGTAGAACAGATTACAGTAGCTGACCACTCAGAGCGTATTTAAAATAACTTTTGTCTCTTCAAGCTGCGGAGGCTCACTCCGCACATCTGTCAGCTTGCTTGGTTCTTTTTCAGCTAGAAAAAACATTCATGTGCTCTCACGCAACCCTGTGTGGTTTTACCCCTCAACATCTGTCCGCCCGAAAGAAGCCACAGTCATTTCCATAGCATAAGGCAACGATCCTACGTTCCAGAGGACCTGAAAGTGAACTCAAAATATACGGATATAAATTAAGTGCAAACGATACAGCACCTAAGCCAAGCAAAAAGCTTACTACTTAACTGCTTTAACACTGCCTTCTCTAGGTGCCACCTGTCAAGTAGAATACCATTTAAGACACACAAGGAACTGTTATCTTCTCATTGCTGTGTAGGTCAAAGTCAAATTTTCCTCCTAAGGAACTGCAACCTGAAATTATTCCCAAAGTTTAGTCAGTCACACTAACTGATGTTCCCTTTACTAACTAGAGCACAGGTTTGGTTGACTCCTTTTTAAAGAAATTTGGACAGTGCTGTGACATGGAAGATAATCGTTAAAGGATAAAAGAGTACATGTAGGTCCTCTGGGCTTTCTTCTCTTCTGTTAGGAGCCAAACCAAAGCCTAACATAAGTCACCCGGCTGAAAAAAAGAAACCAGAGAGACAGAGGTAAGCGCTATAAAGTTTTTCTTGAAGAAGAATAACCAACATTCTTCGAACAAACTTACTCAACACAGAGCTGGATTGTATCCAGTTACGAAAAGACAGTTGGCTCGGTATTTCTGAGTGTCAGTACAGTCTTAAAAACGGTCCCATCTGACCAACGGGGACTGTTGGAGAAGGGTTTTGTTGTCTCCCAAGGGCTGCTCGCAGCTGTCACTGTTAGAGACGTATCGGTGATAAGAAAGTGGCGCAAAGCAAGTCGCCTGCTCCTCAGAAACATCCTCCTCCTGGCTTTGCATCTCATGAAGAATAAATCTTGGAAAGCAGACGTCGTACATACACGCTGCTGGCCCACACGGCTCCCAGCCTGCCAATTTTGTCACGCCGAGGCTGGGCGAGCGGTTATCACCAACTGCATACTCTGCAAAGCAAGTGGTTTCCTGGACGTAGCCAGGTGATGATTTCACTTTATACCTCCCAGAAGTCATCCGGGCCCTTTAATAAAGAATTCAACTTTTTAGTCAGCTCATTATATGACACCGGCTCAGCTTTGGTGGAGTTAACTACAAAAGCCGAGCTTACTCAAATCGCCAACGTGCGAGGAGTCAGAACAGCTTGAATGTGGCAGTTCAAAGCAGCAGGACTTCAAAACGCAAGATACGACACATCTGTCAAGTTATGACTGTGTTCTTAAAGTGGAGTTCCTCTAGAACCACTTACTCTGAATACCACGTGAAATTACATCCATTTAATAAACTTTTTACTTGGGAAGAATTGTGATGTTAGCCTTGACCCACGCCAACAGAAGAATGAGGTTTCCCCATTCACTCTTCATGAAAAGCTTTTTTGTTGAGTATGTGTTAAATGGCCACAAGTAGCTGTGACACTCGGGGTCACCCTTAAGAGCCTTTAAAGACAGAAGATAGATTCAGTTGGCATTGGGAAAACGTATGGGAAAAGAACCAAACAAGCCACAGACACAGGCACAAACACCCCCCCAGATTTCAGAGCTAGCAAGCTACAGCAAGACAACAGCTAAATTTTCTTTTTTTTTTATCCTGCCTCTTGATTTTTATTCAGATTTGAGCTCGGCGCGTTCGTTACTTCAGCTGACGTACAATTTAACCGGCTAACAACTTCTCTATAGGAAAACTGAAATTTACATGTTAATTTGGTATTCTTCAGGAAAGGAAAAAGCCTTGAAGTTACGGTTTCCTCCTCCACAACTGCATTTCCAAATGCTTTGCTAAACAAATCGGGCCCGTGCTTCTCGGCACGACGCATACATTCAATTGTACGAAACATTCCACAGCAAGAACCTTGCTTGACACACAGTCAGCAAACTCAAAACTGGGTAAACTAAACTAGAGCACAGACTAGTGGTTTTGAAGCATCAATAGGATGTGTTATTTCCTATCTGGTGGCTTGCGAGGAGGAGAAACCCCAACGACCCAACAAATATGCGTATGTAGCTCACCTGTCACTGTAAGAAAAGAACTCAAGAGCCGTTTTCATTAATTAATATATTTTCTGCATTATAGTTAACATATGTACTTTCTTCGTGTCATCCTTATTTCGTTAAGTATTGATATTTTGTTATATTCAGACATGAGTACATTTTCAAAGTCTTTTGCAATAAATATCATAAAATAATAGAGATTCACATAATAAATATTCTTTACAATAAAAAAAGTTTTAACAGACTTTTGTCTTAAAAATAGTTGGGATTCAACTTTGTGTTTTATACATAAAATATACAAAAAGGGACCACAACTTGTGGCTAAGGCAATAAAAGAGGGACAGAATAAAATTATAAAGTACAGAGCAGAGCTAAATTCACTAAACCAAGGGATCACAAGAAACTTTATGGACTCAAGAACGTTCAGGTGACTCGATGACACCCGAAGGCTGTTTGGATATATGAACACCACCAACGGCAATACCAACGGATACTGATAAGACTATAAAACCAGGAGCAGGAAGGTGGAGTGAGCAATATCCTTCAAAGATTTGACAGCAAAAGAAACAAGTGAGCGTGTTGCAGCCATAATGTCTCCAATGTGAAGATCTACATAGTGTAGTAAAAACTGAAGTTACATTGAAAATGTGAAAAAATAACAAAACAAAACAACCAAACAAACCAGGAAGCAGGGTAACTCTCAGGACTGAGAATGTTCCAAAAGTTGAGACAAAAAGAGAAGGGGGGGAAAAAAAGGCAAAAAAAACCAAAAAAGAAGTAGGCTGCTTACAGAAGAGTCAGGCCTTTCGTTGGGTAAAGCCTTTCTTTTTCTTTTACATCCCTCTCCAGAAAGAACACGCACAAGAAGCGATTTCACGATCCAGCTCACCCATGAAAGTTATTCTTCCTGGGTACCCAGGGGGTTAAGGAAAAAAATAAAATAAAAATTGCTGAGAACGAAAAACATCTTTGGGAAGATATTCACAGAGCAAGAAGCTTCCAGAGCCCAGTGAGCTCCCACTGTCTCTTTCAGGAGTGGTTCAGCTACAAACTCCAAAGACCCTGCCGAAGTGAGCGGCAGATGCAGATACCAGGTCCACACTTACCAAAGAGCAGCAACGACTACGTACAACGCTCCACGCTCAGCCAAGTCAACAGGAAGAGGAGAGGAAAGATGCAAAGGGAAGGACTCATGTGTTTGAAGTTGGGGAGACAGAAAGGAAAGGGAAAGAATGCCCCCCCCCCCCAAAAAAAAGGGGGAGGAAGGGGGAAAAAGAAGAAGGAGGAAAGGAAGAAAAAAATCAGCTACAACCTGAAAAACTGCAGTTGGAGGAAGTAAACCTCCCTCCAAAAATCATGAGGGCTTGCCCTGACCCCGCGAGGGGCAGCTCTCCAGTTTACAATAGACCGTGTTGGAGTTCTTGCATCGGCAGCCTGGACGATTGACGCGGTCGTAACACCCTCGGCAGAGTTTTAGGCATCCTTTCGCAGGAGGGTAGCACAGCAAGCAAGGCAGAAACAAGGACATGGCTCCCATGCACAGGTACCTAGAACAGCAGTGTGACTGGGAACAAGAGCAGGGATTATCCGCGTAAGAGTCCCCTTCATCGTCGTTAGAACAGTGGTAGAAGATCCCTTTGACCAAACACATGCAGGTGCCGTACTCCACCATGCTCTCCGCGGAGCACAAGCACTGCCGGTTGCAGGCCAAGCAAGAAGGGAGAGCCCTCGGGGCCGTGCACTCCCCGCACTTGCACTTCCCGCACTGTTCGCAGATGAACTTGTGCTGCGTCAAGTCCTCTTTCAAAGGGCCCTTCAGGTCATCCACAATCAGAGATGACTGCTTGGGCTGCGTCCGGACTGTCCGATCGGATCTGTGGCCCGAGCCTGGCCGGGATGGAGGTGACCGCCCCAGCAGACCTTGCTCTGAAGACGCGCTGCTGTTGCTCCCAGAGCTGGCCGCGCTCCCCGTGCTGGTCGACCTGCTCAAGACGGGAGCCCTGGTGCTATGCTGGTGGGCCACGTGCCCCACGTGGCTGGGTCTGTGTTCGTAGTTGTTATTCACATTAATTGGTATGATTTCGTGAGTCCTTTCATGCTTCTCTTGCCTCGGTGCCGTCCGCGGACCCGATTTTTTCACCACAGATGGACCTTCGGTGTATTCATTGCTGCCCCGGATCGCCTTGATCTGGTCCAGTGACAAGATGGTTGTTGGCTGGCTCTCTCTGTCATAGTCCAACCGTTGCCGGCTGTCCAAGGAGGGCTGCTGAATCACCACTAGTGAACCACCACTGCCATGTTGACTTTGGGGCTCCATCTGTAGTGATCTCTACTTCTGGCATTCAGCGGGAACCTGGCATGCATCTGAAATCCTAAGATAAGGAGAAGAAGACAGAAGGTATAAATAAACACTGTGTGTGTACATATACACACAGATACACCAGATCAAGGGCAGAAGAAGAATAAAGAGCAGGATGCTTTTTGAAAGCAGAAATGATGTGGCAAACCACAAATTGCCCCAGCCACCTGGTACCGGGCTCTTTCAGCAGGGGATTACGACGACGCTGAGGATCTGGCCAAAGTCCAGTAACGGGGAGAGTCTGGCTGTGGCATCATAGAGGAGGAATGCAAAGGAGACCCCGTGCCATTCAAAGGAAAAAAAATAAATTCCACTATTAACCTGCACGCCCACTTGGCAAGCCGTGGAAAGTACTTCTCCCTTGCTACTGAACTCAATGTCTGTCTTAACAAGCAACAGCCATTCTGATTGCCCCCCGCAATAAGGTGGAACCAGGCAAGAACACCATCAGGTTCGTGTTCTGCACGGCAGAATAAAAGAACACGCGCAGTTCTCGCTCTTCTGTCCGAATCTGCAGCCTCGGGAAGCTCAACAGCTTTGCTCGCTGGCACGTTTGGAAAGGCTCCTTTCTGGAGTGACGTACGTGCGTTACAGAGGCTCCAAGGAGGCACTGCCAAGTGGCCAAGACGTTTTCTCTAAGCAAGCAACTCAGCGCACAAATCTCATGTAGGCTCCTTATAAAACTAAGGCAAGGCTGGAAACGGGCCGTTGTCAGGTATTTTCTGACCGCAGGCCAGGGTGTGAAAGCAACAGAGGCAGAAAAGGCTGAGGTGAGCGAGGTGTCAGATCAAAAGCAGCTAAAGACTTATAGAGCGCTAAGAGCAGACGACAAGAAAACCCAGGAAACAAAAACCCCCAAACGCAGTCGAAGAACAAATCCATTTTCACAAGACGCACGAAAAGCTCCTCAAATAAACACATCTTCTAGTCTGTTAAATCAACGTATTCACATTTCCATTCCTTCTCGTTCTGCCTGGGATCGCAACGCTGGCTGAGAAAACCGCGGTGACAGTCCCGTGCCTCTCTGAAAACGCAGACGAGCATCTAAATGCCACATTTAGACAGAGACCCAGGAGAAGAAACGGCTTTCCCTCACTGACAGCTGGGGGGAAGGTCCCTTCTCACTCCCCCTGAGCTGTCACACCTTTACCCAATAGAGGAGCAAGAGAAGAGCTATCAAGCGTTCCCCAAACTCATCCAATAACCCCGAGAAGGAGCCTCTCTTGCCCACCCGGACCACAGCGACACGGAGCTGTTCCCACTCGGGAGAGGAAAAGGCGCCCGCGGAGCAGAAGCCCAGGGATGGACCAGAGCAGGAAAGGTTCTTCTAACAGGTATCAGCATCAGGGCTAAGCAGCGCCAGCTTCTGCCGGCACACAAAGTCTTTGTGCTCACCCAGCAGCCCAAGATGTCCTTTTACCTTTAACGTCACCTGCGCTGGTGACAGATTAAGAGGAATAAAAGAAAAAAAATAAAAAAAAAAGAAAACAAACAGGAAAAAAAACCCCAACAAACCAACCCCCAAGACGTTCACTTCTCATCCAGCCCCGCAAACCCGGCTGCCTCCTTCCCCGGCGAGCCCGCGGCAGAGCCGGGCTGAAGGGATGCGGAGCAGGGGAGGGTCACGGCCGGACCAACCGGGAGCGGGGCTCCCCGGGGCCGCAGAATCCCGTCCCGGGGAAGTGGAAGGACACCCAGGGACACCTCCGGGGGCCGAACGCAGGCTCAGCCGGACCGGGACGGGCTCGTAAGATACGGCCCAGATACAGCGGAGCCGGGCACAGCCCTCCCCTCCCCGGGCAGCCCCGGGAGGCGGCGGCGGTACCGGAGCGGGCTCGGCGCTGGCGGCGAGGAAGGAAGAAGAGGGAGGGGAAGAAAGGAGGGGGGGAAAAAAGTTATGAATGAAAACAAGGGCGCTTTTTTTTTTTTCCCCTTTCCCCTCTCTCCCCTCCTTCTCCCCGTTCGCAGGGGAGGGCAGAGCCCGGGCCGGCGCGGCCCCGGGAGGGCGGACTTCCCGGCATTTAAAGCGGCAGCGCCGGGGATTC
>VZZY01004309.1:0-21089 GCA_013400335.1 Eurystomus gularis
ATATTATAATATTATATAATACATTGTATAACGCAGACATAATCTTGACTCAGTGCACACAGTATTATGCAATAATGCATACATACTTTTTAACCATATATATATAAACAAAGTATGAATTTTTTAGTATTGTGTCAAAGGTTACTTGTCAAGAAACATTGAGATACTCACTGGCAAGGTCTAGCTGAGGGCCTCTGTAACTAGTTTTTAATTCCTGCGGTTGGCCGTACCCTTCAGACTTTTCCTGCTTCACAGTAAGGAGACACCCACATAGCATTAGCCACACTGCACAGTCTCATTTGCATAAAAAGCCTAAGTGCATGGTCAGATAGGCCCAAGCGATGCCCTGTCTGAACAATTTTGAGGGTAGGATCACGCGATGAAGCATTGTGTGACAGCCTGTTCAATTAACGGAATATTTACAAGGTGCTGAAATTCAACATTTTGCTATGCAACAGCCCATACCTTAACTGTGAGGCTAAAATTTATTTACTTCTTTTTCTTTTCCTGTGAAATGTCCTGAAGACCTATGTCCATTTAATGCTTCCCCAGGTAAATGAGCTAAGATGTGGAATACAGGTAAACTTTGCAAAAAAATAGCATGTATCAAATGTTTTTCAATGGAACTATGGATTCTTTTTTTCAGATCTCAGTGTAGAGTGAACCAGTGGCCTCTAGATCTGTTTTGTTTTTCAGTGTTTTTACCTAGCAAGGGTACTTATAACTAGATACTGAAGACTGAAGCGGTGTTTCTCCTTGACTGACTGGAAAGGGAGATGCCTTTGAGTGCTGGACTAAATTAACTCTTCAAAGTCCACATATTGAGATCTTGCCTTTTCTCTGGTAACCTAAATAGAGTTGTAGGGGAGCAAGAAATTAGCTTTTAATGAAACCTGTGCTTTCTCAGAGGTCTATTTTATTTTCAGGTGATATTTACCTATAAACATTATTGGAAATAGAGACTTGGTTAGACTTAAGATACAAAAAACCTTACTTGGCCACTAAGATTATGGTGCCTGAAAGTAATCAGCTAGTGCACTCTGAAACATCCCAGAGGACAGAATGTCAATCACATGGAATAATAGACAGGACACAGGACCTACGCCTAATATCCTCTTGAAGCAGCAGGTAGAGGCCGGGGGAATCCTCCTGTGCCATTCCAGATGTTACTAGAAAGCTCTGTGTGGGCATCTGAATAGAGAAATAGACACTTTTAAAAATGCGATGAAGCTCTAAGGTATGATAACTGCAATGGATGTATGAAAATTAACATGTAGAAGTAACTGAATCACATTTTTTGTGACAGCCTGCTTTACATTTTTACGATAATATTAAGAAGATAAAAAGGGAACTCACATCTCTGTGTATTTACTGTTAAAGATAACAAAAGAGTGTTTGCATTAATGATATAGTACTGTTACAGGTACTGTTCACCACTTCAGACATTTTTGCCTGCAGCTACTCATATTCACCCACTATGGTGCTTGTAACACTTGCATAGATATTGCAATGGATAGAAGAAGCCATTCTTTCAAAATAAGTGTACAGAAAGTGTTTACATTCTAGCATTCTCAGAAAATAATTTTTCATGCATTTGTGATTTTTTAAATAGATTTTCTTTATAAAGGTTTTTTTAAAAAGCAGGTATTAGAAATCAACAAGAAAAGAAACACCGTGGAAAATACATAAATTAGAGAACCTACAATACTTGCAAACAAAGAAAGTTAATCTGTTGATATAGTTACTCTGTTGCTGTGCAGTAACCCATGATATGGGTATTAAATAGAAATAATGATTTTTTTTTTACTTCTGATTTAGTTTCGAATGTGTTTAAACTTAGAATTAATATGTGCTTCTGTGATCCAGAGATGAGTCTGCATTAATTTTCCAAAGCATAGAAACTGGAGTGTCAGCTGCATTTGTACAAATGCTTATTTTAATGCTTTCTATTTCAGTTTCATTGCTGAGATTGATGAAAAAAGATGTTCTGTTCATTTCTGTAGGCTTAACTTAGACACATTAAAAATAATTTGACTTGTAATTAACACGTTGCAGTGTTTATATACATAGAAATTGGTTTT
Source organism: Eurystomus gularis (assembly GCA_013400335.1). NCBI lineage: Eukaryota > Metazoa > Chordata > Aves > Coraciiformes > Coraciidae > Eurystomus > Eurystomus gularis. Next base: position 2,082 of record VZZY01004309.1, read on the forward strand.
GCTTTTGCTTTGATTTGCATATCACTGACTTAAAAATGTCTGCATTCTTGTTTCAATTACAAACAAATACTTTTATTACTCAGCAACTGATTTCCACACCAAATAGTATGAAAACCAGCAGTCTTTACTTTTTCTGATTCCAAACCAGGTATATATGTATAGTTAATGCTGTATTTTTTCTTTCTAAGCAGTTTATGGGGTTTATAGTACGTATTCGTAACCCATTGTGATAGATTACTATACTAGTTTACAAAGCGGACCCCAAAATGGGTTGTGGGCATTGATGTGTGATTGTCAGTATGCAAGAGTTATATGAACTGTAGTTTTTATTCGGAGAAAAACTTTAATGCTGAACTGCAGTATAGTTATGCTAGGTAGACAAAAAAGTTTAAGTGGCTGGGTCATTCCCCATTCTGAAATAAGATGTCTTTGGGACTAGCTTCATTCACTAGTCTTTTACCGTAATATACTACACTAATATACAGCAGCAATCAGTTACGACAAGATTCTAAATATATTCAAATTGTACCATAAAACTGGTTGATGGGTTGAAACTGTTTCTTAGGGTTGAATTTGTTTGTTTGCTGTGCAGTAATTTCTATTTGTGGTTTCTTTTATTTATTTATTATGTCATTTGGGCCCCTGGTATCATACCGTGCCTCTGCTCTGCTGAAATCTTGTTATTAAACTATTGAGGTTCCTACTATTACCCCATTATTCTTTAAAACCCTTCAGGATATTGCTTGCCAAATTTCAAAGCATTCCATCACTCTGAATGTGAAGCCCCCTAAAACAGGAACAGCTTTTACACCACTCAACCATGCTGTAGATTGCTTCAAGTACCTAAAAAATATGATGGTCCAACATGGGTCATACTGGAGTTTTTTTCAATGTGCTGAATAGTAACAGTACAATATAAAAATATCTTAAATATTTTAAATAAATAAAAACATTTTAAACAATTTTGCATAACAGTTTTGTTAAGTCTGGGTGACAGAGGCCTCATGTCAATAGCTATTCTGTAAATATGTGTGTGAAAGCAGAATATTCTCCCTATCACTGATTACATTATGACTCTGGAGTATGGATTTATATCTTCACAGCTAGAAACTGATAATGTGAGGTATTTTTAGTTCCAAAAGCTGCACACAATTATTATAATAAACTATGTATTAGCTTTGTGTAAAAACAAATGGGTTTTGGCATCTCTCTTGTAAAACCACACAGGGTCACTTGTATTTCTTTCCTCACTTTGAAGAAGTAATCTATTTTATTCTACCAGATAGTTATTGTTGGAATATATTGTTGGGAAGACAGCTTTGATTCAGATAGTTTTTTAATATTTCCTTTATTCAGCCATTGCACTGAATTTGCTGCCTGCTCCAAGTACCCATTAGGACTCTACATTATATTCAACAGCTTTTGGTCACCAACACCAAGATTTTTTCATTCTCCTACTGCTAATACTAACTTTGATACCAAGAAGATCAAGTATGGCTTTTCCTCTGGTTAAATTTTATACTACCTTGTCTACTAAGTAATATGCCATTCTCTTTCATAATTACTTGTGGCGTGATTTATTACTGAATAGGTCAGAATTTAAAGCATACATACTTTAAATCCAAAATATGCCCTGAGGATTTTTCAGAAATGCATAGGAACATATGTCTGAATATCACATGCATGTTTTGGGGTGTAAATAAACAACTTTAGGGCCTGTTCTTTCCTTCTTTTTTTAAGCTTTACTGTATGAGTAATGTAATTTTTTCTCTGTTTTCTCAAATCCCAATTTTATTGGCATTTTAAAACTTTAGACATAATTGTTTGCATTAATCTCTAGCTTTTCCCTGTTTTTATCAATTATGTATGGATCTTGCTCTCTGATGATCAAGTGATGCAAAACATCAAACTAAGTTTTTATTGTGCTAATGAGATAGAACTATCTGACATCTAATGACTTTTATGTCTCCTTGCATTATTCTATATCTCACTTCATGTACAGATAATTTAGCTGATTGGTAATCATTCTTCATTATTTTTGCATTACAAAACCTCTTCTCTCCTTTATTCTGTAAGTATAAGCTGATAATTGAATTTAGTGAAGGTCTCTCCTTTCTTCCTTTTTTGCCTACATTAAGGGATGTATTAACAAACCCAACTTATTTTGAATTCATGTATAGCCTGAGTATCATTCAAATTCTACTTCAAGTACGCTAGCATTGTACAATGGTTACCAATGCTTAATATAAAATATATTTAATCACAAATAGAAATATTTGAAACAATTCAAAGTTTTCCATGTTATTTTTCAGGTATACAAATGTCCCTTGAACATTATAATTAATCTCAAATGAGCCAAGAACACAACTTGAGTTGTTTAATCTTGAGTAGCATGCTTTATTTTGTCCTGGTGATGTGGTAAAATATAAGGTAAATATCATACTGGAAAAGCATGGCAGCTGCTGAAAGATAAAGTTGAAAGGATGATGGATTTGAACAGGGAGAGAAGGGGAAATATCAGCTGAGATGCCAAGATTGTTGTAGTCAGATATAACATCATAATGATAATTGGCAAATGGATCTTGAAGTTCAGGTCCATCTCACCCAACTTTACCTATCTCATGGCTAAAGTTTAAGTTAATTGCTTAGGTTCCTTTTAAAACAGAGAAATCACTACTTAAAGAGGCTTCAGTGTTGTTCAGGAAGGATTTTTTTTCCTAAAACTGGATGCATTCCTGGACATTATTATTCAGGTCTTCTGTAGATTTGTGTCTCCCTTTTTGTTTGTTTTACTGAAACATCAGGGATTAGCAACAGCCGGGAGTGGATTCAGGGTTCAGGACATAATGTTCAGATGGGAGATGGAATTTTATTCCCGTTTCATTTCTCTTCACATACCATAGTGATTGCAAGGTTTATGGAGAAATACCCCCTTCCCAAATTGTCACTATATTGGCAATTAATTCAGTAATTTTTGTCTTCAGTAGGGCCTGTGAGAACTTTGAAGACTGTCTGGGCATATCTCAGCTAAGTAACTCTTTGCCATTGCAATCTCTGCAAGCGTCTGTGGCATCTTGATTTCCCAGTTCCAAAGGCACGTAGCAGTTTAGCCTTTTGAGAACTGCAGTGGTTCGATCTCTTCACTGACATAACATAAAGAATTAGAAATAAATTAGTCTCTTCTTTCTGGGTTTAACTCTAAAACTGAGATTGACAGTGTTCAATGAAGGAAAAGGCATGGTCAGGCAAGTGTGCAAAGGCATTCAGTGATTATAGAATTCCCCGCTCCACAGGTAACTCTTTCCCAGCGACTGTTCCAGAATGTCTACTGAAGGATAGTCCTTCTTTAATTATTACTGTAAACGAAATCATATTATATAGCATTCATTTCATGTTATAACAATGTAATGCAGGAATCATAACAATATCCAATGACTAATGCTTCTTGAGATAAATCATATTTCCACAAAAAAAAAAAATCATGTATTTTTATGTCATGAAGTGACACAGCGCCACCACTGTCTGCCTTCTAGACACAAGATTTTACTACCTAGTGCTGGAATCTTAGCTTTAGAACATATTTCCTACATTTCTGAAATACACTCAAAATTTGCTGTTCTACAGAAAACAAAGTCTTTTTACAGAGATACTAGATGTGAAGGAATTATTGTGCAAATTTGTTTCCCTATATTTTAAAAGGAGTGTTGCAGATTGATGAGTCATTTCTTCAACTATTTCTGATTTTCAATGCTTTGGACAGTGATTATTCATAATTCTCCTCCACTTTTTTTTGTTTTGAGAAGAGACCAACCAGGAGCCAGCCAACTGTCATAAGAGCAGATGACAAGGCATAAGCAGGGCCGGGAGTAATGGCGGCCACCCCCCACTCCCACAAAAGGCAGTCCTAAGTGGCACTAGTGACCAGGAGCACTGTGACCGGGGTGGGCAAACAGGGTGTGATGCATTAGCAAGTGTATGGCACAGCAGTTTGCATGGCAGTTTGCATGTGAGGGTACCTCTTTGAAGGAGAGACTGAGTAACCAGGCACTCTTCTGTGACCATCTGCACAGGTAAGGACATTCTTCCTATGAGACCCTTAAGGCAGAATGGTGGGTACTCATCTGAGAGCAAAGGCTGCAGCTCCAGCTGAGGAGTCCGCACCATCTACCCTAACAGTAGCTGATACCTCCATTGAGACAGAGCTGCTGGAAGGGGGGGCTGCAGTGCAGACCTTGGACTGCAGGAAGCACCTAGACTTTCCTCCTGGGGCAGGCACAGGCAGCAGACCTGCCTGCAAAAGATGTGCCCAGGTGGAGGACCTCCTGAAGCAGGTAGCTGAGCTTCAGGAGGCAGTGAGGAGGCTGCATAACATCAGGGAGGCAGAGAAGGAGGTAGATAGATGCTTCCAAGCATAGTCTCCATTGGACTCACAGCCCACTGCCAAACATCCAAAAACTCTCCCACCGGCACACATGGAATGAAGGGAGGACAATAAAGCAGAAGAATAGAAGCTTGTAATAGTAAGGAGCTGCAGGAATCATAGAATGTACTGGGTTGGAAGTGACCTCTAAAAGCCACCTAGTCTAACCCCCAACAGTCAGCAGGGACATCTCTAACTAGATGAGGCTAGAGCTCAGAGCTGCTCAGAGCCCTATCAAGCCTGACCTTGAATGACTCCAGGGATGTGACGTCCACCACCTCTCTAGGCAACCTGTTCCAGTGATTAACCACCCTCATATTAAAGAACTTNGATTGGCCTTCTGGGCTGCCATTGCGCATTGCTGGCTCATGTCCAGCTTTTCATCTACTAGTATCCCCAAGTCTTTTCCAAAAGGGAGAGGAAGAGACTTCCCCTGAAGCCTGAGTTTCCCTTGCAGAACTGCTTCAATACTCTGCAGACTGAAGAGAAAAGACTTGTCACATGTTTTTACAAATATATTAACAAAAAAAAAAAGAACCAGGGAGAATCTCCACCCCTTATTGGATGCTAGGGGGAATATCGTTACCAAGGATGAGGAAAAGGCTGAGGTACTTAATGCCTTCTTTGCCTCAGTCTTTAATAGTCAGACCAGTTATCCTCATGTTATTCAGTACCCTGAGCTGGAAGACAGGGATGGAGACCAGAATAATCCCCTCATAATCCAGGAAGTGGTAGTTAATGACCTTCTAAGCCAACTGGAAACCCACAAGTCTATGGGGCCGGATGGGATCCACTCGAGAGTGTTGAGGCAGCTGGTGAAGGAACTTGCCAAGCCTCTCTCCATCATTTATCAGCAATCCTGGTCAACCAGGAAGGTCCAATGTGCCGATGTGACAGCCATCTACAAGAAGGGCAGAAAGGATGATCTGGGGAACTACAGCCTAACTGTCAGCCTAACCTCAGTACCAGGGAAGATTATGGAGATGTTCATCTTGGGGGTGATCACACGGCAACTGCAGGACAACATGGGGATAAGGCCCAGTCAACACGGGTTCACGAAGTGCAAGTCCTGTTTAACCAACCTGAGAACAAGCTCAACATGACCTATCAGTGCAGGCTTGCAGCCCAGAAAGTGTGACCAGCTGGTTGAGGGAGGTGATTCTCCCCCTCTACTCTACTCTTGTGAGACCCCACCTGCATTACTAAGTTCAGCTCTGAGGTCCATAACATAGAAGGACGTGGACCTGCTTGAGCAAGTCCAGAGGAGGGCAGTGAAGGTGATCAGAGTGCAGGAGCACCTCTCCTATGAAGACAGGATGAGAGAGTTGAGGTTGTTTAGCCTAAAGACTAGAAAAGTCCAGGGAGCTGTTATAGCAGCTTTCCACTACCTAAAGTGGGCCTACAGGAAAGCTGGAGAGGGACTTTTGACAAGAGCATGTAGAGATAGGAAAAGGGGTAATGGCTTTAAACTGAAAGAGAGTAGATTTAGGTTAGATACAAATAAGAAGTTCTTCACTCTGAGGGTGGTGAGGCACTGAAACAGGTTGCTGAGGGGGGTTGTGGATGCTCCATCCCTGGAAGTCTTCAAGGTCAGGTTGAATGGGATTTTGAGAAACCTGATCTAGTGGAAGGTGTCATGCTCATGGCATGGGTGTTGGAACTAGAAGATCATTAAGGTCCCTTCCAAACCAAACCATTTTATGATTCTATGGTACTGCTCTTGCTGTGGCTACTTTTGTAATCCAGCTCATGTAAGGAAAATGCAGCTTGTTATACAAAATACTTAAGTTTCTAATTAGGAAAAATGAATTACAGTTATAGCACAGCCCCAGATTGTATTAATATTTCATTTCTTAACTTCCTACATCAAGGATTAATCAGAGGAAAACTTGTTCTGAATACTAATGAGTCAAAATAGGAAACATTTCAAAGGTAATTCTAAATTGCTTGTAAGGGTTATATTGCCATGCAAACACCCTGAAAACTAGTCTATCACATCTGTCTGCAAAAGAAATATTTTTCATCTCTCTAAATCTTACTGATAAAAAAGGTTTTTGCACTGCAGTATTCTAGGTGGTAGTTACAAACAATACAGTTACAATACAAACAAATACAAATACAATACAAAGAATCATATGGATTCTTTGTCCTCTAGTTGATATGGCCAACTGTGACAGGTATGTCTTCACTTTTATTTTTTCATATCTATACTGACAACAATTTTGAGGTACCCAGATTTCCCTTACTATGGCTTCAGTAAGGTAGACATAGTCACAGGAATTTTTCAATTTACACAGTTCAAATATTCTATTGAGAATGTGTGATTTTGATCAGCAAGCAATATAATCCATGGAGATGTCTCTCAGAAGGCTTCTTTCTCGTTGTCACCTCACCTCTCCCTCTTAGCAGTCATCCTGGAAGACTGGTTAGGCTGGCCTAAGCTTCTAGCTGTAACAGGTGTATTATGCTTCTTCTATGTTTCAGAGTACCTGGGGTAATATATTTCTTTGTTGCTCAGGAAATATAAAGAACTAGATTCTACTTGTAATTAACTAGCTGAGAATTCATTCATGTAAAATTCATGTCAAGCTGACATTATCTAATGAATCTTCATTCAAAATGAGGATGTTAGAAAGAATTGTAGCCAGGTGATGTAATTTATAGGTGCTTTAATTTAACCCAGTGGCAGCAGATCTGTCATCTCCCCATGATATCTTTCAGCCTAAGACCTGAACTTTAAAAGAAATTCAAAGATTTTGTTTTCTTTTGTTTTAGATTTAGTTATTTGTGTCCTCTCCAGTTTTCATCACTGTAAGGACATCATTTAAACTTTCACAATGTGTTTCCTACATAGACAGAATATTTGAAGAAGACACAATACAAAAAGTTTTGGCACTGCAGAAATAGAGAAATATATTCCGTTTTGTCTTCCTCTGTTCAAAATGTACTAAACAACTGCTGCCCTACTGTTAGACTTCCATTGCCAAGTGTCCTAACTTTTAAAGCTCATTTTATTTATCTGCAGCAATTGAAATTAAACAAGTGTTCTGTTTGGTTCACACACAAGTTAAAAAAGGCTAGGCAAATGTATCAGAGCAAAGGAACTGAGGAACACACTTTACCAGATCAGTTTCATGAAACAGCAGTAGTGAAAATTGGTTCAGCCTATGGATTATTCAATCTCCAGATAAGAAAAAAAACATGGAAGTGTAGATTTCATATAAAACACCAGAAGTCAAATAATAACCCTAACAGTACTGATTTTATGAGCAAAAGAAGGGTAGACACAATCAACAGATGAAGATATTTTTAAATTATATTATTCCTATTATAAACATAAGTGTTGTAGATTCTTTTTTAATCTTTCACCATTAGTATTTTGGTTCAGAAAACAAGAAGGAGAAATGGAAGAGTCAGATCTAACATTATAGAACCAAGGATTCTGCAAAACACAGGACTACTATGATGAGCATGATTAATGGCAAAAATATTTTCTACAATCTTTTAAACAAATACTCATAATGTAGTTAAATTACTTTTAACACACGTTTATCACAATTTGAGAAGTAATGGAATTATATTACTAACTTCTAAGATGAGATACTGTTAATAAATGGGAAGTGAGTGTCTTGTCCTCACATTCACCATAAGGATCTGGTTTTTTACGTTAATGTGTTGAGAAACAACAGTTTTCAATGCTCTGTGCCCAAAAACCTGCTGTAAAATAACATATGACACTTCTGAAAAATCATTAGTTCATAAATTCCTCATGCAAGATCAACATCTCTTTTTAAGTAACATAGGTGTTTTGAGCTGAGTTGATGCATATTTTACAGAAATGACTCTGATCACCCTGACCATGAGTTATGCACAGCACACCACAGGACTTTCCTGAATTAGTTTAAATAAAGGAAGAAGATATTTAATTAAAATAGTAATCCAACATTATTTGGATTGCTATTAAAAATATGACAGTTTTGAATAGGATAAAGTTACCCTTAACTCGGTAGTTCCAATACTATTACTGTGTTACCTGGATTTCTTTTTTGTTTTACACAAATAAGTTTTATCTCGATAAATTTCAGCAGATTTGAGAAGTTGATAAATGTAGTTACCTTTTAATTTTTAGCAACAGGTTTGGGAGATTGTGTTTATTAGCCTTCCATTTGGTCTTTTATGAGCAGAGATACAAACACACAATTGTCTAACTATATGGAATTTAGACTTCAAAAGTAAATATAAATGTGCAAAAGCCAGGGAAAGACAAGGCCCTGGAGTATGTTCTTTCCATTCTTGGAGGATTTATTTTATATAAATGGCTGAGTTGGACAGAAAAAGTTATCACCATATGGTTTATTGGTTAACTCTTCCGGGTTTCATGTATTTTAAGGCCAGATGTTCCATTACATCATCTAGTTTGACCTCCTATATCACAAGAATTCTGCCCACTTATTCCCACATTGAGCTTAATAACCTACATAATTAAACCTATATTTCAGAAGGGCATTTATCTTGATTTAAAGATGTGAAGAGTTCAATACCTTCCATATTAATCTTTCATAATTTTTACTATTAATGATGTGATCATTTTGACTGGGGTAGAGTTCATTTTCTTCATAGTAGCTAGTATGGGTCTATGTTTTGGATTTGGGCTGAAAACAGTGTTGATAATGCAGAGATATTATAGTTTTTGCTGAGCAGTGCTTATACAGAGGTAAAGCATTTTTCTGCTTCTCACACCACCAGTGAGTCGGCTGGGAGTGCACAAGGAGGTGTGAGGGGACACAGCTGGGACAGCTGACCTCAACTGACCAAAGGGATATTCTATACCATATGATGTCATGCTCAACATATAAAGGGGAAGGAAGAAGGAAATGGGGGGGATGTTTGGAGTGACAGCATTTGTCTTCCCAAATAACCATTACATGATAGAGACCTGCTTTCCTGGAGATGGCTGAACACCTGCCTGCTGATGGGAAGTAGTGAATGAATTCCTTGTTTTGCTTTGCTTGTGTGTGAGGATTTTGCTTTACTTATTAAAGTGTCTTTATCTCAATCCATGATTTTTCTCATGTTTACTCTTATAATTCTCTCCCCCATCCCACCGAACAGAGCGAGCAAGTGGCGTTGGGGTCCTTAGTTGTCAGCTGGGTTTAAACCACAACACTTATCAAAAGAATTTTTTGTCTTTTTTTAGTTGAAAGTAATATTTTTTAACTGTCAATCCACTGCTTTCTGTTATGTCTTTCCTTACTAAAACACTCGTTTAACACTTTATATTTTCTCCCTGTTAAGATATTTACAAACTGTTATCAATTTACTTCTGAGCCTTCTTTTTGTGCTTTGTCAGTGTTTGACTGTGAGAATTTTTTTTCTAATGCTCATCTAATTTTATTAATATTTTCCCACTCCCTCTCCTAAATTCTAGTAGGTGTTTCTTACAGACATGTTAAACTAGAGAAGCATAGCACATTAGAAACAAATTAATTGCCAAGAAGAAAAAAGCATTACTCTGCAAAAAAAGCATTGTTGCTTGGAAAATGAATAGTTGAAGGTCTTGGTAACAGAGGAACAAACTGAAAGAAAGAAAAAAATAAAACAGACAAAAAAAGAACAACAAAACAAAAAAACCAAAACAGTGATTGTGGAATTTCCAATGTCTATTATCTTTATTTAAAAATAAGTAAATTCCGCTGAGGTGATAGTAGGGTGCCAAGAAATTTTCTGGTATGTCAAGTGGAGTTTTGAACAATTGCTCTAAGAAGTGAGCACAGGTATATTACAGTGGTCTGGCAAGATGTCACAAAGCATGGAAGAATTTTTGGCAGTTAGAGGAAGAGGAGCCTGTGAAGCAAGCCCATGTAGTTGTCCTTCTTTTCTTTTCACAAGTGTAGCTGAGATTTTATGGACTTTCAAGTAGTTAAAATAATAAATCTAGTTTACATATCTGTATCAGACACTGAACTCTTCAAGGTGTGATTCCTTTTAGAAAATTAACTGTTCAGGTTGCAAATAACTCCATATTCATTTTACTTATCCTGTTGTAAAATGACATTAGAAGGTTCAAAAACTTAGATTATTTAATTGAATAACCTAACATCAGTGTTTAAAAGTGTGTCCTTGTGTATAGGAATGACCTCTAATATTTTCTTTTCATAAGCCAAGGTCAAAATATTGAATAAAATGTTAAGAATACTTCTGCCTATAACTCATTGCCTACTGCAGTATTATTGCATTCTGATTTCTTACACAGGACTTCAGAGTTATTGACATTATGTATGTATGGGTTTTTAAATTTAATTTAATTTCTTGAACTGATTACCTGACAACAAGCTAACAAGGAGGAATTATGCTTTGACAATTTTTCATTTATAATGTATATACCTAGAAATGACTAATTTTATATTTAGAATATTACTGGTTTTTGTCAAAAACAAAGAACATAGCTACATGCATTTTCCTGGCGGTACTCTTGAGCTATGTCTCAGAAACACAAAAACCTTTCCATTTTCTTTATTAGGTCCTGCTTTCAAAGACATAACTTGAATTGAAGATGACTCACTATCAGATATAAGTGAAAATATTTCAGCATGAGTGAATTTTCATTCCTGAAGCATAAAATGAGTTGCAGATTTTAAAACTTCTTATATCTACTCATTTAAACTATTCCTGTCACAATACGTTATCTATTGTGAATTTTTTTAGTTAGTCATTGGTTAGACAAAAAAAGGTGTTGTTTTGGGTTTAAAATAAAAAACAACAAAACAACAAAGTATTGAAAGGGAGAGCTCTTCCTGTGACAAAATCCTTATAGTTATTTGATTCTGTGCATGTGTAAAAAATTCTGTGTTCATCTTAATGTCAACTCTGCCTATTTTACCTTTGAGATGATAAAAAAAAACTTTTTGGATTGTAACTACCTAATTATCCATGCTTTTTAAAAAAGACAGTACACCTATTCAGTATTACTTAGGAATACTTACTTTCTTTGGTCTAATTTTGTTTGACATCCAGGTAAGTCAGTGTCAAACTGTGAAAGTCAAGTTTAAGAAAAAAAAAGTAACCTGACATGTGGACAGTAGGTTAGTTGTAGCTAAGGGGTCTTGCTTGTCCATGATCATTTTGTAGCTTGCCTTTTAAATATACAATGTTGTCTTACCAAATTTGTTTCTCATGCTTGTGTCACGGTGAATGTTTAAAGGTGATACTTTGACAGAATTCTATAGTTGGAAGTAACTTTAAAATGTCATGGGTTTTTTTTTTGTTTTTTTTTTTTAAAGCTTGGACCTATTAAAATGTACAGCCAATTAAAATTCATATATTAAAGACAGGATTTTCAAAATCTTTTAACAGTACTCTAGCAACCTTCAGGAAATTGCTGGAAAAACCAATGATTACTTTCAGCTGAAGATGTTATTATTACTCACAATTTTAACACGAGGTTCATGATACTGTTGTGGTTTTTTTAACATTGCAGTACTAATACAATATTGTCTTTTTTCATTGTCAGCTGATTGTTTTGTCTAGAAAATCTCCCTGTACTTCATTAAAAGTGTCTTGAGGAGTGTCAGGAAAAAAAGGAGTGGATAAACTGAAGAAAAAAAGAGATAAAGGCTATGCAAAACCATGAATAATTAGTGTGCTGGCTATTTACTAGTGAAACGCTTCATGTATGATTGCTGAGGCTACACTTAATATTACATAATTAGAGAACATGGAGTTTAATATGGTATTGTTTCAGATTGAAGAGGATTCTGATGTCATATAGACAATGGAAATTACTTTGAAATTGGAGAAATATGCTAGGTCACAGTATGGACTTCAAGATTGTCTTCTGAGGGCTGGATGAAATTTACTTGATCAGTAAACTAAAAATAAAAGACCTTATTTAGTTGGAAACAAAACTAATGATGGCTGTTTAAGTTATCAAATGTGATTGTGAATAAAAAACCACAAAGCTGAAGAAATTTATAACAAAGACATACGAAACCAGGCAAGGCTATGGAGTAGGCTGTAAGAGAAGAAACAGAAAAAAACCCACAACCCCAAAACAAAAACAAAGAAATGAAAACAAACAAACAAAGAAAGAAAACCACAAAAAAAACACAGGCACTGCAAAAAATACATCAAACGCTCTGTAAGTAAGATGGATTCCAAACAGAGTGGTGGTGAGATTGCAGAAAAGAACACTGAGGTGACATCCAGCAGACCCTATAGCCCGACCCCACGGTGGTGCTGCTCACACTGTAACAATGGCATTGTGTCACTCAATCTTCCTCCTGGTCAGAAAAGTCTTACTGTAATACTGGCAGAACAGATTTTGGTGAACAAAGTGGAGATGCAGGGAGGTGTTAATTCAGCTGAGCTCTGTCTTGCCTTCACAGACACTTATTTGTGATGACCTGTGGAGGGTTGTGATAAATGACCCAGCCCTGAGTTATCCAAGATAAGGAGGCAAAGGATCAAAACCTGAATGGAACCTGAACAACAAACATTTTGCCCTGAGTCTCATTTCAGCCACTATCTGTTCTTGAGGTAAAGCATTTGCACGCTAGACATCACAAAATCAGTAGAACTAGTAAGGTGTACCCATGAAAAGATATAGGGAAAACCCATCATGCCACCAAAGATAAACATTCTAGATAGTCCAATTTCCACAGGCATACCTCTGCCTCCACCATCCCATCCTTATAGCATAAAAACTGTAAGCTTTTGGGTAGAATTTGGAGAAGTTTTTCCAACAATACAGCTGAACTGTAGCTGAACTTCCCCCCTTGTTCGAGGCATTGGGCAAGGATATTTTCCATTAAGATTGGGGCCCCTTACCTGAGAAAGGATAAGTAATTAAGAAACATACATATGGTATTTGGCATGTTTTAAGATCTAGCATGCTTTTAACTTGTACTTGTACATATCTGGGAATCATTTAGTTTTGTAATATTTTATCCTGTCTATTGTTTTTTAAATTGCAATAATGCATTCTTCCGTTGTATCCACAAAACCTGCAGTAGTGATGTATTGGACTCATGAGTGAAGTTCAAATAAATTTCTAGTTTGAACCTTGCAGTGAAGTCCCTCTCTGTGTCACACCCATGGGGCAACGAAGTCATGTAATTTGTAAAACTACGTGTATCTGCATATATCTTGTGTATCTCTGATTAACGTGTTTTGGTATCTAAGTAATTTAGTCTCTGCACTGTCATTTTGCTTTTAGATTTTGATACATGGTTTCTTTTATTGTAAGAATATTGTCTGGATAAATAGTTTTTTTCTTGTTTTAACTTGTATCTTTTATTTTGTCTCATAATACTCTTTTATACTACTCTACTTCATTCAATTCCTCTGAATTAATAATAAACTGTAGGAAGTTTTGGGCAAATAACTATTCCTTTAGTATGTTAGATATTCCCATTGCACTCTTTAGTATTGCAAAATATATCTGTAAGTTACTTTGTCTTATTTTTTGTTTTGAAATATGATTTTAAAACTGCTAAAGCAAGTAAGAAGTTTTATATAGCTACAAAACACTTTATAATACTGTAACACATTTATGTCCATATCTTGAGTCTCAACATGCATACCATTCTTGGATCCTCTCCAATTTCTTTGTATGTGTCTTTTAATTTGCATCCATCATCCACAGACGGACAGTGACAAGACAGAGAAGACATCTGCGTTTAAGAATGCCAGCTTTCTAGACTTCTGTTTTGATAATGCTTATACCACTGTTAGTATACAAGAATATAGAAGTGAGAATTAAAATTTCTCAAATCAGTATTAACAGTTTACAGGAAATTACACGAGATGGAATAAGGAATTGAAAAATCACAACCAAAGCAACACAAGCATTCTGTTATTACCAACTCAAACAAATTAGAGGGCTTATCATCTGGGAAGAGGTAAAGAAGTCTTTAATTATACATACTGTTATACATTAAGCTTGAAAAAATGCTATATGTACTTGAATTTTAATCAGACCAAAAAATTTTAAGAAAGTTTTAATTATTTTTTTTTCTTGATTGTGAGCTGAAAAGGAAGAAATATCTACTAAAGTTACAGGAGCATATTTCAAAGTTCCTTGAAGGAAGATGTGGAGCATGCTGTTGATTAGCTGAATGGAAAATTGGGTCTGGTCCAAAAAAAAAGCCCTCTGGGACAGAAGGTCTTAAAGGGCAGCTGATTGTTGACAACAGAAAGTGGAGAGCTTGGAAGGATGACAAATAGGTATATTTAATCTGGGAAGGTAAAAGCAGAGAAAAAGGGGAATTTCATTTTGGGGGCTTTTAAGTGCACAGAGAATGAGTGAGATACAGAACAAATGATTATTGGTTTTGGTAGCAGTAATATGAAAAATGACATGAAAAATGAAGGCTAGGGACCCAAAAAAAAAAAAAAACAACCTACAAAAAACACAGATGGAAAAATCCTGTCTGAAGTACAGTAGACGAGATTTGATTTTACTGGGTTCCAAAGCAAGAAGGGAGGACAGTGTTTTACACATTACTTGCCCAAGATCTCACTCCCAGACAATGCAAAGCTTTAACATGTGTTTTAAGCATGCAGTTTGTGGGTACAAGGACTTCTGCTCTAAGGCAAGGATAATTGTGTTATTACTGGGCCCATGATTTGTCTATGTTTATAGAGCATAGGGGTTTCTTTATTATAAATGGGATTAAAATTAACTGTATTCCATTATTTGTGTTAGAAATAGAGGTACCTTTACTAGAATACTTTTATCAGAGTTAGTAGAAATTGCATATGTACCTGGAAGAATGAATAGTTAGTCCAAATTATCTTTCTTGAAAAATACTCCTAGGTATCTGGAGACTTCGTGTGTGGTGTGTGGGTACGGGTCAGTGTCTGCTCATAGGAACATATAGACTAATATTCTAATAATCAGACATTTTCTCTCTATACAGAACAGACTGAACAGAACAGAGGATTCAGTGTGAATTTTCAGAAAACTATGAGAAGTAGCAGACTCATTTTAATGTATATTTTGTCAAAGCTTAGCAAGATAAAGGATTAAAACTTTTTTAAAACAAGACAAGCTCTTTTCTGTTGAAAGAAGTTTATGGTTCAGATTGTTTTAACGCTTAGGGATTGTACAACTTAAAAATCTGAAAGTCTAAACTCTGGCTGATTATTAAATTCACACTCCAGGTCTTTACATAGAAAAGAATTTGTACAGGGACCACTAACTTTAAAACTAACATAGACAAATGAAAAGGGAACTACAGGGCAAACAGGCAAGTAAACATCATTAATCTTTAACTAATATTTCCTGTGAACCAAGGATTAAATTGAAATAAGAAGTGTAAGAAATATTCTTTCCAGATGATGGCACTCTTATACTATACTTTCGAGCATAAGTTTAGTCCCTATTCATCAGTGTATATGCACTTCCCTATTTGTAGAAACTATTTAATTATTTATCTGTGCAAAAAGGTAGGGTAAAATGTAAAATACAGTCATCTTCCTGCAGCCTTTACTCCAAGAAGCATTATTTATTTTGCCAGCATGAAACATCACTAATCAAAATGAATCATTGTCTTTAACTAAAAATTATACCTGCACCTAAGTAAGTTGGTGTGTTGTTGTTTTTTTTTTTTTAAAAAAAGAAGCTTTTTCTCCCACTCCTAAACTGATAGCTATATTATTTCTCTCTTGGAGCTGTTGCATAAAAGTAGAGAAAAATATTGACTATTGGAATGATATAGCAGCAGCTGCAGTCTTTGAACAATTAAAACTGAAGTAGCAGAGAGGCAATTATAACTACGCAATAAATGACAGTCCTGAGTGTGATGAACCATGAACTGAAGTTTCATTCCTTCTTCACTAATACAAAGTTGATCTCTCAGTTCAGACTTACATCCTTAAACAACTATATTTATTTTTAACTGTGATAAATTTTCTATTATATTTTCAAATGTGATATGTATATTCAGAATTAAAAGAATTGGATAACTCTATTTTATCTTTATCTGAAAGGTTTACAGCCATTTTTCCAAATTTTATATCAGGAAAACTTATTATGGTGTTTACTTTAAAGTTATTTTTCTCCTTTAAGTTTTAAATTCTATGTTGTTATAACTAAGGTGCTTAAAAGAATGTAAAATAAAAATCATAGTGTTATGAATAAGGAGTCAGACACTGAGCACAGCAATTATTATTAAGCCATAAAAAAGACACAATTTTCCAGCTATGTATTATTTAAGCAGAACAGATTTGAAGAAGCATATTTGTCTAGTTAATTAATGTATACCTATGTAAATAAGGAATATTTTTGCAAAAAATATTTAACAGAAATCTGCAACAAAGCAGACCTGTATGAACTGAATTGTCTAGTTGAATAACATCTGTCTCTGCAGTATACTTTAGATCTATTAAACAGTTTGTGATATAACGTTGCAAAAGAACCAATTAATGCTATGTGAATGTATCTCATTGATAGTTTTCTCCATTTTTGGACATTTCAAGCTATTTAGCTGTATAAATGTCTTTTGAAGTGTTTATATAGTAATTATTTGTGCAGATTCCTGGCTGCTTTTCTTTTGTTGTTGCTTTTGTGTTCATGTTCACAGAAACGGTTATCTTTGTTAAGCTAAAACTCTCTGATCTGGAAATATAGCTGAGGAACACAGATCTCATCAGTATTTGTGAGACCATGATTTCTAGGGGTAGAACTGTAATAGGTCAGGCTCCTATAGTACTACTTCATTTTTTTTTTTTTTCCAAAAGAGTCTAGGTGACCAAAACTTAAAAAAAAATTGAGCAAATATGTTAGCATGAAATTATACAAATTGTGCTATTATTGGAAGTAATGGGGTTCAATGAAGAGTGTAGTAGTTTGAGACTCAGAAAAATCTTGGAGTTTTGTTCTGTAGGATACATGAATACATTTTGTTACGTTCTACATGGCAACTAACAATGAAAACACATTGCAGACCACCCCACCAAAGAGGTGGATGTGAGCTAATTCAGGGTTTAAATTTATATATCCATGTCATTTTTGTTGTGCTAATACAAATGGAGTTACAAATGCTGTTGGAACCACATAGATAATTTCAAAGGAGACTGTACTATTTTGCATGACTCACTGGTTTAGACAGCACTTGTTCTGGGATGTGTGCATATTTCTGCTTGTTCAGTAAAAAGTTTTATGAGGCTGCACAATTCATGTCACTTCTCTGAATCTCTTTTAAATTTCTCTATACAAAGATCATAAATGAAATAAATTCAAGATTAAAATATCACAGAGAATTTTAAGGCCTATGGGGAAAAAAAGGAGAAAGATCCAGTATATTCTGTTTGAAGTAAAAAGAGTAAACTCCTTTGCCATTTTAGTTCTAGTTTAAGTTTATTGAATTGAATCTTGTACTAGGCTTCGTCCTGTTTTATGCTTTGAAATATGACAAATATGTCCAAATTTCTATTATAATAGCAGTAGATATTACTTCTTTTTATTAAAATATGTAGTTTTTCTTGACCCATGGTTGTTTTGTTTTACTTTGATCATTTCCATTGATAGTACATTTGACAATGTAATTCTATGTTTCAGTTTTTAAATTAATACAAGTGCTTGTATCACTTTAAGCACTTCTAGGATCCAAGGACTCTCCTTTTCTGATGGACTACTGAGAGCAATGGGTTCATTCTGTTTTCTTCCCAATCAGCTTCACAATCATCAGTTGCTCAATGCAATGTAGAGAAACTCCAGAAAAGAGAAAACAAAGTAATAGTTCCTTTTGCTCACTTTTTGTTTTTTTGTAAATACATTATAGTCAGGAGCCTGGTATTTAAGGCTTTCTTTGAGACTGTGATCGTTATAGACTAAAATTTCCTTAAGTGGAGTGTGATATGGTATATTGTGTGTGAATCCCCTTTTTACTGATCCATGTAGTCTTAGGAAGTAGAAACATATCTCAAATCACCTTTGCTATTGATGACAGGGATGGTCATGCCCCTCCTTTTAAAGCAGTTCATTTAGTTCCTATCTTCATGAAAGACATCCATCTGTGAATCTTACATGGATCTCAGTTACCTAATAATACAGTTGCTAAAGAAGCGTCACCATCAGTGAAGGAAGAGTTGGTGTGTCAACTGCTTCAAGTGCTTGACCCATACAAATCAATGGGTCCGCATGCCATCTACTCAAGGGTGTTAAAAGAGTTGGCTTGTGTTGTTGTGAGACCACTCTCCATAATCTTTGAGAAGTCGTGGAGATCAGGAGACATGTCTGAAGACTGGAAGAGGGCTAATGTCACCCCTATCCACAAGAAGGGTCCCAAGGAGGACCGAGGTAATTATAGACCTATTAGCCTTACGTCAATCCCTGGGAAGGTTATGGAGCAAATCCTCCCGGAGACTATGACAAGTAAACTGAAGCACAAAATTGGGAAAAACCAACATGGATTCACCAGGGGCATATTGTGTTTAACAAACCTGATCGCCTTCTATGACAAGATGACCCACTTGGTTGATGCGGGGTGAGCAGTAGACATAGTCTACCTAGACTTCTCCAAGGCATTTGTCATGGTACCGCGTAGCCTCCTTCTTGAAAATCTCACACGTTATGACCTAGACAA
>VZZY01004310.1:0-20108 GCA_013400335.1 Eurystomus gularis
TTGGTTGGGGTTTTTTTTCCTGTTTCTTTTTTCTGTTTTACGCCAAAGGTATCAGTAACTCCATTAGCAGTTAGACAGGCACTGTTATATACAAAATATTTTCTCCCTTTAAGACTTTTTTATTCACTATGCATAAGTAATGTGATTAATTTCTGTCTTTTTACACTCTCAAAGAGCTAGATAAAGTGGGGACTGTAGAGTCTGAAGAGTCACAAATGAGGAAGAACTGAGTTGTTAAAAAGAGCAACCTGTAACTTGGAACCTTATTCTTTTTGGGGACTGTCTCAAGTGGAAGTAATACTCAGTTTTGGATTTGGTTCTACAGCGTAACTGTACAAGTTCTGGAAAATATTTTCAAGATATTTCGTGTAGGTAGATACATTCCTGCTGGTTATACATGCTAAGTAACTCAAAGAGACAAGGTAGTCAGTTTACAATTACTGCACTGGACTGTGTTATACCTTTTGCTAATACAAGAGCATAGCAAATTTGCTTGGCAAATATACACTCATATTTGAAAACCTTTCTGGATAAAAAACCCCAAGAAAGTACTGAAATAAAATGACACTATCTGATTTACTGAGAAAAAGAATTATTTCCTTTCCCTTTATTTGTTCTTATTCCTCTGCTTACTTACTTTTTCCTCCTGTAATAGAGAACTATTTGTAATTGCTCATCAAGTGATTTAACTTAAATTGTCAAAACTGCATAGCTCAGCTATGAATACCAAAGATGCCATCAATAATAGGTGACAACCTATAATCACCAATGCAGAGGAAGCACAGAGCCATACACTTCTGATGGAATATTTGGATAGTTGCTCATTTAATATTTGTCACAAAAGCCTAGCACTCCTGCAAGTTTATCACACGTTCAAACTCCTGAAGAGTTTAGCGTCCATTCATATTGACAGAGTCAAACAATCATGTTAAAGAACTAAAAGGCACCATTTGAAATTGGAAACTTTGCTCACCTGAAGAGAATAACCCTGATCACACTGGAAAGACACCACATCTCCAACCATGTACCTGTCTCCAACTTTGATCCCATTGCTTGGCGTCTGTGGTTCAGGACAAGAGTCCAAACCTATAGCTGTGAAAAATTGTGAATTTAGACATTCTAAGGAACTTAAGATCTTTTTTTATATCTGCATAAAGCTTGTGTACACTCTACATAGGCACAGGGTATTGAAATGTTTTAGAAAGTTCTTGGGTCTCAGCAGTTTGTCTGCAGAAAAGCAAGTGGCATATTATTTTGGAACTATTATATAAGGAGAAAACCCTTCTTTTCTGAGTAAACGAAAAGGGTGGCAGCCAACGCTTCCCAACAGTCTGCAGTGTCAACTCAAACTCTCCTCTAAATTTCCACTATTTCCTGCTTCAGACTCATTCATTTCCACCTCCAGTCTCACTCCTAATTATAGCCTATCTAATTCAGACTGGGAGTACCCCCACTTCCCTTTCCCAATGTCTGTTCCAGGATACACCAACCAATACCACAAGTGCAAAACGGGAAAAGCAGTGCAAAGCTCACTTGCATTCAATCCTTCACAGGTCTGACTCTACTTTTCCATTCCTGTACACACTTACAGAGTAAATATTTACATCAAATTTCACTGAATCTGGTATTTTTAATGAAGCATCTACAGATGCTTCATAATAAAACAATAATATCTCAAATTTCTGATCGCAATAGAAGGTAGCTTGCCAAGAGATTGTATGCTTTTTTCATTATCCAGAAGAGAAATAAATAAACCCTTCTTTATTGCATCTACCCAGGAAGACCCAGGAATATAAGAATATGTGTAACATTAAGTATAATCAGCTCAGTTACTCTCTTTGCCTACTGCAAGAATTACACCCTAACTAGTTGTGAAGACATGACTTTAAAGCAGGTAAACATCAGTCTACAGGGCGACAGTGAAATGTTGTGGGATTCAGTAATGGCACTACGTCAATACATCTGCATACTTAAGAACTTACTAATATAACTGATCACTTCATGAAAGAATCTCATTAAGTAAAAACTACTGTTTGAACTCTTACTATGGTGTATTTTTATAGTACATGAAAGATGAAAGCTAAGACAAATTCCAAGGAATTTATAAAGCATACACATTATTTTATCTCTATAAGGCGTGTTTTGTATGTCAATAACAATTTTCACTACCATTTTATAAAACTATATTAAAAGAAAAAAAAATAGTTCATACAAGTAAAACTCAGGACTATGACAATAAAAAATTCCTGCTATAACAAATGATTCATTACTAAATTTAAAAAGAAAATCCTTAATGCCTTTGCAGTGCTTGTTTTCTCTGCTGAGAAAAGTAATGAGAGGAAAAAACATATTTTTTTACTGCAGATACCTTAATGGGAATCAGAAATAACTGGCACAGATCCTCAAAATGAGAAGATGTACTCATCACTTTTGATCACTGTTAACTTTTTTTTTTTTAATTTTAATTTTATATTTTGGTATTAAGGAACTTACACAATTTAGCAAAGATGTTTTTCATTGTATTCAATACTAGCTTGCACTACTCTTTGCAGAAAGGAATGTTGCTATTTTGAAAAAGTTAGTATCTACTTCAGGGCTCTGCAGGTTCACAGAAGAGGATGTTATGCTCCTTTGGCTATGACAATAATACTTTTGTATATATTGATCAAATGCTTAGTGATCCCATAATGATTCTATACTTGCCATGTACAAAATGATGCAAGCAAGTATTTTGTAACCTTTTTATATATAACAGATAATTTTTACCTTTCAAATTTTTATTTTATCTTCTCAAAGTAGAAACGAAAGTAACATCAAAGAATCTATTTTGAAAACGGCTGGTGGACTTAGATCCACTTTTTACATTTCAGAGACCCAGGCTGTGATCCAGCTCATGTACAAAGTACAAACGCAAAAGAACAGCAGTACTTGGCTTATACAGATGAGTACTTATAATCTATTTTCAACAGTTAAAGAGTTAGTAGTTTTCATGCAAAGTGAAATGAGTTCATTAAATGCCTTCCTCAGAGTAGATATCTTAACAGCTCGAGCTAGATCACAGGTATTCATATTATTGTGTTCTCACTTTAATTAATAAAATAATGCTTGTAAAAAAAAAAAATAGTTTGAATGGCTACAATGGCTTTCAAGAAACTGAAACATAGAAGGGTTTTCCACCTTCCAAGCTGAAGATTAGTTCAGAACTTGTCTCTACAGTGTCATGATAGCTATTCAGGAGAAATAATAAATGTATTCATAAACCTTAATCTGTTTATTGACTCATTTGTGGAATGTGACTAATTCCTTGAACCACAATATACTACTGCCTCAGTATAATGTGTTAGATTTTAAAACCTTAATGACCAATGGCATTAGAAACAAAAGAGATTTTAACATAGGCATTCACTGAAAACATACTTTCAGTATCTTCTAATTTTTAGTTAAGACTTGTACATAAAGAAAAATAAACTATTTTATGCTGTCTTATCCTTCTCCAAGAACTCCTATGGCTCTAAATACAAAAACCTATGAAGAAAATTTTGGACATAGCATTCTGGGACTACACAAGTCTAAGCATATTACACAAGTAATAGTCCTATTTATTTTTTAAAATTATTACTGTAATTTTATGGAAATGTTTTAGTATTTATGATGTTACAATTAGACAGTATACAGTTTAAATATATAGATTCTAGGGATTATATTTTAGAATGAAAATTAAAGTCATATTTTTACTAATTTTAAATAGAAATTATGTATAAGGCAATCTGAAACTCAACTAATCTCAAAGAATATTACTACTACTTATACAGCATAATCAATTACCTAATTAGTGAAACTTTAGAGAAAATTAGTATTAAATTAAGATATATAGTAGCATAAAGCATATAAACATTACGTAAGTCTTTAACAAACCATTATGTAGTGCTCTTTTGTTGACATACTTCAGCTGATGCAACATATTTTCAATGCAACATATTTTCACATTTAAGGTATCCATTAGAACACATTAACTATATGTTATGAAAATAACAATTTAAAGATGAAACAAGTAAAAATATGTAGAAGAAAAATATTGATAAAAGTACTATTCAGTTTTGGAATATGACCATTTACTTGGTCTTAAAATATTTCTTCAACAAAGACAGGTCCTTTTGTTTGTTTTATTATTATATAAAAAAGTGCATTTGGATTTTGTAGCAGTTCAAGAGATGAGCCAGACTGGACAGCGTGAAAAACCTATTAATAAAGGATGAAAAGAGATATTGGAAATGAAACAGAAGGAAACCTTCTTCCAGAAAACTGTTGTTGAGGTGAAAAAGTAATCATTTTGGCAAGAGGGATTCATTTCCCCTCAGACTTATGTCTCCTAGAATATGTGAAATAGACTCAGAAGATGCACTACATACTGAACAACTAATGTTTATGGCTAAATCACTTGAAAATTGCTTAATGTAAATATTTAACTCTGATGTGATTTTCAATAAGAACCGTGCACTGCTACGTCAAAGACTAAGACTTAAATTATTTAGCTGACTTCTCATGAAGACCTGTCAGTATAAACTTCAGTGAAATGCAATAAATGTATAAAACACTGACATGAAAATGTGGCCATTACTTTCTATTTGCTAACTATCTCTAATTGAAGCTTATAGAGCAGGAAGTGTTGTCTGAAAGTCAGAGATGATCAGGACAACTGAGGAGAGCAAACAGTCCTGATCAATGAATTTCTGGTGAAAATTCAGTAGAAATACAGTAGTATTGTGAGTTCTGGAATCCTGACAAAAATTCTCTCTGTTGCAGAAAACTGCAAGAGACAAAAATCAAGATACACAAGATATAGTTTCTGTAGTCTTCCTTCCTATCAACGATGAAAAATATTGTCCCTGTATATTCTCATGTACCAAATTCATGATTCAGCCAAATGCAGAACTTTCTAGAGTCTCTTCTTGAAAAATATATTAAGCTAACATTAAAAAAAAAATATATATATAAAAATCTTTCCCCTAACCCACATGCAACAGAGAATATGTCTTTCTTAATGATTAGCGGCAAGAAATAGTCATGTATCTATAGACTGAAATGGCTGGTGACTGGACTCCAGATCCACACTAAGTGCCAAACTAAAAAGGTTTTTTATTATTATTAGCTTTAGTTAGTCTGGTCCTATATGCAGATTGTCCATTAGTGGCTGAAGGCATTAGCTGAGATGTTGCACTACACACTTCTATCTAGTTTTGCCTGACGGGAATCCATACTGCATGCTCAGAAACCATTTTAGTTCTGTGGTCTGAGCCAGAGTAGTAAACAAACAGGGATGACAATGCTTTCCATTTTTTCCACATTTATTCTACAAAATCATGTCATTATTTTGCAATTTCCAGTATAGGAAATGAGTTAAAGCATACCTCTATTTTAAATTTCAAAAATATTTTCTATTTTATTTTTCTTATTAACAATGTATAGACTCTGTATTCTACATATATTATGGAGTTATTATTGCCACTATTCCATACTTTAAATACCATAGATTTTAATTCAATTATTCCCACACATGCACAATAATTTCTTTATTTTAGAGCATACCTTTGTAAAATACATCACATATCATGAAAATCCTAATTCAAAAGTCAACATAGTTTACTCTCCAACTTCAATTCTTTACTTGTCACAAAATTTTTGTCCTTAATGTTCACATTTGTTTCCAATAAAGCTTACAGGTTTAGAAATTTTTTTGTGATATCCTCACTCCATCCCAAAGTCTATAAGATGTTTTAATCACATACCTTTATTACCTGTACATGACAAGTTATGAATCATTAATCTTGTAAAATAGCATATTTCTGTGAGCTAC
This sequence comes from Eurystomus gularis, assembly GCA_013400335.1. Taxonomy (NCBI): domain Eukaryota; kingdom Metazoa; phylum Chordata; class Aves; order Coraciiformes; family Coraciidae; genus Eurystomus; species Eurystomus gularis. The sequence goes on from VZZY01004310.1 coordinate 5,855, forward strand.
TGGTTAACTGACTATCTACTGAGGGACATCAATATTATTTCCTGAGCCACAAATTTTCAGCATATAATTTGGATTTATAGACTCATACAGAAAACTTACTACATTCGTACAGATTCACACCTCCTTGTATAAATCCATACACACACATATACAGCTGCTGTTCTTGGCATGGATCAATACTTGAAAAGATATACTGTGAATTCTTTATTTAGAGGTGAATTATTTCTATGGGCACTGCATTAAATATTTTTATTTGGACATACATTATTATTATTAACTACCCAGAGAAGCTGTGGTTGCCCCCTCCCTGGAAGCATTCAAGGCCAACCTGGATGCAACTTTGAGCAACCTGATCTAGTGGAAGGCATCCCTGCCCATAGCATCATCGCTGGATAATCTTTAAGGTTCCTTCCAACCCAAACTATTCTATAAATATACAGACACATTTTCACTTTCACTGGATTCAATCTCATTTTATTTTCATAATTCCTGCACTTTTCCCTCTCTGAAGTTGTAAGCAGCTGAGAGAATATCTGCATTTCAAGGAAATGGTAGGATAATTCTAACCTATAATTACTGTTTAGTTATAGACAAGCGATCAGGCAGCAATTTTGCAAGGTCATGTACTCTGACTGGCTAATCAGACAAGCAGAGCATGAGATTTGCATACTGTAAAACTAACAAGAAATAACTATGACACAATTATGCAGATTAGACACCAGAACCAATATGAGCAGAGGGAACTGCACAGTTGGGAAGAAAAAAAAAAAAAATAATAAATCTACAACAAAATATCGGTGATTGCCAGAATTCCTGTCAGTCAGCTAAGGCAAACTCATTCAGACAGAAAGTATATTTATAATTATAACCTTTACTGCTGGTGAGGTACTTGGCAATAATAAAAACATTTTAAATAATTCTGCTGTGTTCTCACCAACCTGTGAGCATTTGTCATTTAGTTAAGCAGCACAGCTGCTATTTTCAGTTTATTAATTCTCTCATTTTCTCTGAGACTGACTAATTTTTGTGTCCTACACACATATATAAAGTACATAGTCTATAGTGCATGTATTATTATATTAGGCATAATCTGAAGACTTTGGCAGGGAGCGGTGGGGTATGTGTTGTAGGGGTGGCTAAGACAGGAGGGGCTGTGCCGGACACAATCAGTGCTGGCTCGTTCCAGCCAGCTCCAATGGACCCACCACAGAACAGAGCTGCACCCACCAGAGGAGTCTGCAGTGCCTCTGAACCAGTCAGATGTTCCTCTAAGAAAAGGCAGTAAGCACCAAGAAAAGAAACAAGGCCAGAGCAAAAGGAAATAGGAGACCTTACTAAAGGAGGATAGAGAAAAGAACATGACTGAGCAGAGATTGGAGCCGAAGCAGCTGGCTGAGCAGGGACTGGATCCCGAGTGCCCACCTAAGCAGGCACTAAGAGGTGTGACCCCAAAGGGACGGTAAGAACCACAGGACACTGATCAAATCTGCTGCACTGCCCCTGCTTTACCAAAGGGACAAAATGTAGTGTTTGGCAAGAAGAAAAAGGTGCATGTGTTGGAAGGAGTCCGAAGGGACGTAGGGGAATTTTTCCTGAGAATCTGTTTGTTATAATTAATATTGAAGAAAAGTAACAACAAACAAATTCTTTGTTTTGAAGCTAAATTAAAATCTCCCAGTATGTTCGTTTTGCCTGCAACAGTTATATAATTATGTTATATTTTGGGATTAGGATTGTCACATGAGCATATCTGCATTTACTCCTGGCTGCCCTATGTTCAGAAAAGGTTTTCAGAGAGCAAAAAACAAATTAAAGGTGAAAGCAAGACAAACTAAACTTCCCAGTCCTTCCAGTACAGGTTTCAGGCCTTGCTCAATCAGAATTAAATGAGGATATTACCGATTACTCTGAAGTAATGTTATATAGCTTACTATGTGCAACAGGATGAAATAGTGTTTCTTGTAGTTTTAAGTACTCCTGATGTCTAGAACCAGCAAGTGCTTTTAATTGAACATTTCTGTATTACCTGTATACTCAAGATGAAATCCAGCAGCTGAAACACTGATATCGGACTGAAAATTTAGGTACAGATTATTTGATGTGCTGTTGAGAAGTGGAGGTATGGTTGTTCCTGAAAAGAGAGATCAAAATACTATTGAAATTCACGTAAACTGAACTTAAACACATACATGAGTGTGTGGGTGTGCATAAAAAGAGATAGAGAAACAAAGAGAGAGAAAAAAAAGGGAGAGAGAGAATGGGAGAGGGAGAGAGAAATGCCACATAACCAATTCCACCATATTTTTGTCATCATGGATACTATCAAATATCTGCCCCTATAACTGTTTTATTACATTTTCAGTGCACAGTATTAGAGACATCAGTGGTAGGTACTCAGGGAAACAAGGTCTAATATAAATTTATATTACATGCTTTTATCCACAAAAGGAGAAATATTCACTACAATTTTCATAAAAGCAAGAGCACATCTTATAATTGGAACAATTTTAAATGTAGTAGCCAAATATATCAAACAGCTCTGAACACACTTTGTAGGGCTATTCTTAGAAATGTGATTGATTATTTGTGTTTCAGCACAAGACAAGACAATAATCTTATTGTCTGTGATCTCATTCTGTACACATGAATTAAGTACAGGAAAACAAAACAAAACAAAAGAAGAAAAAGTAATGCACAGAGAACTGCCTCATTCATCTAAAATAAGATAAAGAATGCATCCTTTATTCATGTATCATCTCAAGAGCAACCTCTTTTAGACATCTGTATTTCTGGACTCTGCTGTAAGAGTGGGCAATGAATCAGATTACTAGATACCTAGTTTGGGGGCTTCTGAACGTTATTTCATTTCTAACATTTTCAAATATTCAGCTTTATGAAAGTCTGTTAAAAGATTACTGATTAAAACAGAAAGAATACTACCCTTTGTCAATTACTGGAGAAAAACATGCACACACTAAAGATTTAGAAAAAGCTATGTGTTTACAATAAAGAGTTAAATCTGTGAAACACTTATTGTAAAATCTTCTCAATCACCTGAATAACTTCCAAGCCTTGGAGCATTGTTGTCAGCACCATCATAAAAGTCCAAGGAATCCCAGTTGTGTTCTGTGGCAAAACTCACCACTTGCACCTATGAAATAAAATGTGAGGTAAAGAACATAAATGCCTTCCCCTCTGTATTCAAGCACAAAGATGACTGTAAATTGTAGCCTCTGCTGCTTTCAATGATGAAAAAGTTTTTCTCTCATCAAAGAAAATGGAAAATCATCATTAACTGAATACAATCCCATTGCGACTTTTTTTAATTGTCAGTTCAGGCTTCTAAATCCTGTGACCCTTAGTGACAACCACATTATTACCTCTGACAAGTCACATAACACTGAAAATCATCTGAGTATAGAATATGATTCCCTTGTTTGGAGGGCATTGAGGGGAAGACAAAACATGGTATCATCAATTGCTGCAGTTTCTTTGTGATTCTCTCTAGTTTATCCAAGGCTAAAAACAGTCCCAGTGATGCACACTGCATCATCTATCTTGCTATGTTCAATTCTGCCTCAAGGTAAGAGCAACCTCCTGTGTTTGGTCACCTTCATCACTGACTCATGCCCTGAGGAGGAGCAGTCACTAGCATGCTACAAGCAAAAGGCAGAACATTTACTTCATTTCTTCCAGAGATGACAACATCCCTTCCGGTCATAAAAGCATGCAAAGTGGTAAACAGGTAAACTGCAAGAGGGACAACTTATCTCTTCTCCTGTAGTGAAAATACCCCCCACAAAGGCGAGAAATGCCAGGTTCCTGTTCCTGTTTTGGAGGATAAAGGGTCTGGCAATTTTTTGCTGAAATAACTGTTTAATTTTTTAACATTCAAAACATTTTCTAAATATTTTTTAACATTTAAAGAGTTACAGAAGCACAGATGAAACCCGAAACACACTCAAAAAGGGGTACCTTAGCCACTAAGTGAGATAATTTTTCTTACCATTCTTCTGCCTAAATTATTCTTCCTTTTATTTTTTCCAAAATGGAGTAGCTTCAACTGAAGAAATAAGCACTGGTTCCAGTACAACTAGGTATGTACTTATGCTTCTAGTTGAAATATATGACTTGGACCTTGCTCTAGGTAAAAGGAAAGTTCATTTGGCTACCTATTTCTTGAATGGGGGCCTTAAACACTGTACTTTTTTGTAGGATTTAGTCAGATACCACAGCCAAAGGATGATTATTTTTAAAAACCAATGCAATGGAGAAACCCCCTGACCTACCATATTTTAGATACTTGTAGGAAGCCCATTGGATCTGTTCTCTCAGAAAACTTTTAAGACTTAGCTAGGGGTTTTTTTTTTTGGATTCACAAGGGGTTTAGGTGAAACTCATGGATGTTGTCTCTGTCATGAATATTTCTGAAGACACACAGAATTGGAAGCGCAGGCACCTAGAAAACCTTCAGAACAAACTGTTTATTCCCCATGCTGCATGCATTGGTATACAGACATTTAAGATTTATTCAAGCAAGAAGGCAACCCTAGATGGTAGCAAGAGGAACCACCACAGTCATACCCCGCCTCGATGTGGTTGGCCTTCTGGCTCTCATCTTTGAAGGCAGCAAAGGAACATTTATCGCTGTAATGGTTGGCCTGGGCTATTCCCCAGTTGGATGCAATTGCATAAGCATTACCATTTTGGGCCTCACCCCGAGTCTTCAGTTAAAGCCCTCCTGAGCTGGCCAGACTACTGCCAGAGACACCCTTGCCTCTTTGACACAAGTGTACACCATCCCTCCCTAGCAGGTTAAGGTCATCAGAAGCCTCACAATGGCGCCAGCCACATAGCCAGGAATTAGTATTAATTATTTGTCTATATCTGGCTTCCTCCTTTCCCCTAACCAGTAAGACAGAAGAAAAGAACTTGGGCATCAGTGTTTTTCATTTTCATCCCCAGGGCTTTGTAGTCATCCCTGATCCTGCTCAGGTTCCAGCTTGGAGTATAATTCATACCCTCACGGAAGAGCAACAAAGGGTAGTTGTTGTCATTGTTTTTGACGAGTTGTGGCACCCTTTCAGCAATGTCACAGATCTTAGCTCCTGGGAGGCAGCAAACCTCTTGTGACTCTCTCTGTCTGCAAATGGGCGTCTCAGTGCCTTTTAACAGAGTCTCTCACCATGAGCAACGGTTGTTTTTTTATGATAATCAATGCATGTTGTTGGTGCAGATTCTCCAGGTAGTGTTTCCTCATGGGTATCTGTAGGCATTAAAGCTTCATATCTGGTTTTGGTAGTGGTGTTACCAGGAGAATGATGTAGAGTTCTGCTTTTTTGGGCAATTAGGGTCCAAGGTAGCTCTTTGTCAGTGGTGTCTGCTACCAAAATATGGTTTTGAAACCATCTCTCTCTGTCTCAGCTCCTCTGACGCTGCATAGCCTTGTGACTGTTTCTTGTAATTTGGTCACCTGGCATAACAGATCATCTACCTGTGCACACCTTTTGCAGTCACTTACCTTTACAACAGTAGGAGGGTCTATACACCTACTGCAAACTACCGCCTGTGCTGAAATGTCCTTCCTGCACAGGTCTGTCTGGAGTGGACATGCCAGACTTCCCAGGCACTATCTCCGTAAGAACACTGGTCTTACTTCTGGCAGGTCCCTGGCTCACCCCCTGTGCTGCAGAGCTGCCAGCATGCCACACGTCCTGCCGTGCGCTCCTGAGCGCTGCGCTCGCCAGGTTGCGCTCCCAAGTGACGTTGGCTGCTGCGCACTCCACGAGCTGGGCGCTGCTTCCGGTTTCGCAGCTCTTAAATCTCCCGCGGTTGCCCCTGGCAATGCCCCGGCCACATCACCTCTCGGCCTTCCACTCAGAGCTGCCGGCTCCCGCAGCATCCCTCTGCTCTTTCCTGCCTTTCCCCAGCTCTAGGATCCCCCTGCCTGCCTCCATCTCGCACTCAACCACAGGATTTACAGTTTCTGCTGCTGCTGCGTTCTTCACAGACTGGTCAATAAATAGACAGACATCACTCCGGGCAGGGATTCGGAGCCAGAGTCTATGCTAGATGTTGTGAATTATCAACTTGAGGTGTCTTTCTGCCCAAACTTTGTAAGGAACTATGGTAGATTAATTTCCTGATATAAGGTATTTAAGTTCAGTGCCTGAAGGCAGACTTTTGGTGCACACTTCTACTTTTAAATGTCTGGTTTTTTCACTGGATGTGAGGCAGCTCAGCACCTTACACCTCATCATACTGTTTCAACAAATTCAACAATGTAATGATACGCATCAATAGCTGTTACCTAAATAGTTTAAAATTCCATCTACAGGTTTCACATGGGGAATATGCATTAGTGATATATTATTTTCATCTCCTTTAAAGCTGGGAAAGTGTTACTTTGAGGGAATAAATATTGGTTCAGCTATTTCATGCTTTTATGTAAACACAAAAGCATTAGCTATCGCAGTGTCTTGAACATCTGCATTTGCGTGCATTCTCAGGTTGGACCAAATCAGTCACCCAAGTTTTCAAATGTTGCCTCAAGTAGCTCATTTTTCACAGTAACAATTACATTTTTATCTATGAATATTCAGTTCTTTTCTTTCCTATGAAGTGAAAAAAAGAAAAGCAAAACCAAAGCAATTCTGATGCCATTTTTTATGTCATTAGTAGTTATAAAGCTAAGCTCAGTTGCAAAAAACAATACAGTAAAAAATAGTATGATGACTTCTGATCTATACTATGTCTTACTGATCTTGTATCAGCTGTATTGTTTATTATATCAAGGACTTTATCATTCTGTGACCTAGCCCTCAAAATCAGGCAGGATTCAAAGGATCAAGCATATCACACTTTACGACCGTCCTGCCTCAGTGACAGTATTCAATGTTCTGCAGATCTAATTACAATCTTACTGGTATGCCCATGAAATTGTCCCGTTGTCATTACACTTACAAATATAAAATGAATAACTTCTTCAGTAACTGATAATAGAAAGGATGGATGATACTTGCTAGCTCAGAAAAAACTCAGGAGAACCAATAAAAAGTAAACACTAAATATATCTTTTTATTATGACTCTGGAGCAAAAGAATATCATGCAAATTAGAGACCTAACTTGAAATCAAAGTTAGTAATTTAATCACCTAATGCAGTCTCTGATAAGAGACAAACACTTCCAAAAAGCAAGTGACTGCCTAAGTCAAGATACCAATTAATGCCTTATTTAAATCCTCTGAACTATCCTCCTAGTGTTTAGTGTACATTACTGATTGTATGAGACATACACAGAACAAGGTACCTTAACTTAGCCAACTGATCAAATCAAGTAGTACTCCTCAAAATCAGTCTCAGAACAGATTTAGGTTATTAAATACTATTGTTGATGGACATTAGTGGCTTTAAAAATTCCACTCCTAAAAGTTACTATGTATGGACTTAGGTTGTATTTCTGATGATTTCTGTATTCTTCCATAAAGTTTTAATATTTTTAGTCATTTAAAACAAAACAAAATTTTCTGAATTCTTATAAGCAAAGTATAAACTCATACTATTTTTAAACTTTTTCTTGACACAGTAGAATACCTGAAAAGCTCTGTGATGTAATTTATTTAAAAGCTTTACTAAACTGTTCAAAATGGTTTTCCTGATATTTATTATTAAATCTTTACCTGCAAAACCTGAAGTCTTTATTCTCTTTTTACAGTAGTTATATTTTGAACGAAGGGTAGACATCGAAAATTTTCTACCATGATTTCTTTATATGTGTTTTGCTAGGAATTTCAGTATGAGACATACTGGAAGCATCTTTACATCAGAATGAACTTCCATATCTATAGAGCAAATAACAGAATTTCTAGGAAAGCATATATAACTTGTCGACAGAAGCGACCCACTTAATTTCACTCTGTTAGAGAAGATTTTTCCATTTTGGGAGAGAAAAAAAAAACCAAACAACAAACAGGAAAGCCTCTCTATTTCCCTGGCTTACAAAGAGTTACTGATCTATTGAAATAACACATTTTAAATTACTGGTGATTTTCTTCTAAGTAAAAAGTTACAATCATATCTTTTAAGATTTTTGCGATTCTTACAGCTTTTAACAACTGCATGAATAAAAAGATGTGCAATAAATTCCATTGTGAGATTCATTACTGAGATAGAAAAAGGTATGAATAAATAATCTTTTCATGCTCCTGCATCAGGAAAATGAGTTTTAAACATGAAGATAACAAGCAAATAGCAAGTATACTTACTTGAATCCCAGCTCCCTCTGGTACTGTGATTTTCCACACACAATTCAGGTTGTTGTCATAAGGCTCAGGGTAACCAGGAGACAAAATGGTCCCTTTGCGCTTTGTTAAAATTCCACCACAGGGCACTGAAAGGAAATGCGTAAGGCAAGAAAAGAAGTATGAAGCTTTAAAAGGGAGAAAAGTGATTACAAAAGCTTGCACAATGTTCAGCATACCTTGGCTGAAAACTTTTGTAAATTTATGGTACATTTAAAATTCTATATTTGCCTCAGGATAATAAAATCTTGTATCTTAAAAACCTTTTCTTAAATGACCAAAAAAGAATAAAATAAAATTAGAACCTTGTCAGTTTTCTACCTGACAGAATCATGCTTACGTTTCTCTTATTTATTTGGCCTTTAACAAAGTTAAATCCATTCCATTGCATTCTAGTAATCTTACAAATATAAAGCAGTATTTTTAAAGGTTAAGAATGAAGTTTGAATAGTTAAGCATTTTATTAGTATAAAAGATAAAAACATGTCATAAAAAAGATACATTTCTTCTTAATATTACTACTTTGTTATTGTCAAAATAATTAATAGACCAGTCTCAGCTCCTTGACTCTTCTCTTTGCTTGTGTGAGTTATCCCATTACAGACTATGGATCTATCACATTAGAATGAAATTGATAAATGCTTGAAAGACTGCACTCATCACCATGCCCATGGATTAATAAAAGTGTTATGCATGAAACAGGACAGAGGCATTCAGTACTATCAAGTTTCTCTTCTGAACGTTCAACTTGAACGTATCTTGTCTAGATCATTAGATGTTCTAACAGGGACAAAGAATATTACAGCTTAATCTAGATACTGATATTCTGTTTGTATTTAAGAAGTTGAAGAAAAAGATTGACGAGATGCTTTATCAAAACCATTAGAAGCTAATTTATCATTCCTATGCAACACTACTAAGTTCTGAACAGATTTCATTAAATACAAATATGAAGATTTAGAAAAATCGGTAGGAGAATGCAACTTATCTTAATAACGAACACTGTAGCTTCATTTTGTGTGGCATATAATTGATAGAATCTGTTCAGAACTACACATATAAACTAAAGGTCAGCGTCACTTAAAATATTTATGTAATTACTCATAAAAGAATGAAGAGAGAGAACAACTGATGTCCACTATCTGCAAAGAAATATTCAAGCACTCACTAGAGTTAAGGCAATTTAATATAGTCAAGTCTACCACTTCAACTATTAAACTAATTTAGTTCAATGTGATTTTCACCTCATATATTTTGTCACCTTTATTGGCACAGAGATTTTCACACATATGAGGTGGCCTGTAACCATTTCTGAGTTCAACTTGCCTAGAGACAGCTTTCTCTTCTAAAGAATAAATTATATATTAAAATATTAATAGTACATTGTGATTAATGGCCAAAATAACTTTTTCAACACTTTCTTGAATTGTTATATCTGAAAAACAAAGGGAATACATTTCAAGGTGCTAAATAGTACCATTCTACTGATTAAACTGTAATCACTGAGAATAACTGAAATACAGCTATGTACTTCAGCTTCTTATTGATAAATAAATTGTGGTTCTATGGTTCTATTCCTATGTCTGAAACAGACTAAATGAATATTATTTGTGTATAATAGCTGGTTAATAATATTTTATTAGTATTACTCCAGTGTTATTTAATCTTTAGCTCTATCAAGATATTAGTATTTTGCAGAAAATGTTTTATTTTATGGAAAACCACTCAGACTCTTCCATGCACCATCAGCTGATTAGCACAGAAAATTCCAAATCAACCTAATGAAAAAATGTTCTCAATTTTCCTTCCCTCTACTCACCCAAAACTCTGCTTATGTATTTCTCAGTGCTAGAGTCAACATCATAACATCTTTGCAATGGGTTAGGATCACTTTTATAAAAAAAATATGTTCTCTGTCAAGAAAAGTAAAGTAACTGCATCTAATACATATATTTACAGTTTTGGCTACGAATGGAGTTCTTCAGATGTCTTCGGTCTCAAAAGAAATAGTTATCAATGTATTCAATTTGCACAAAATTAATGTATAATGCAGTCAGTACTGCAATAGATATCACAGGTGGAAAAGTCTGATGACATTGCAAAAACATCTGGGCAAATGATAACCAGTTTAAATTCATTTATAATCATCTGGTTTTTTTCAATATATAAAACAAAGCCAGACTCTAGTTAAATTTAATATGTACATGTGCCAAATTTGCTCATGACATAAAGCCCTGGAAAAATGTACCATTAGAATTTTATCTCTTTACTGTGGCACTTTTTAGCACAATCACTAGATTTCCAATTGGCACAAATCAACTTTGTAAATGGCAGTGAATGTACATTAATTTAATAATTTAATTTTGAGAATTCAATCTTGTGTGACTAGAACCTGACAAAGTACATTTTCTGATCTGAAAACTTACTCCTTTTTTGCTGTCAAGTAATGAAATATTAGTGTAAATATTTCTAAAGCTTTAATATAGTAGTGTTGTTTCTAATAGCTTGCAATATCTTGTTATAGATCTGAAAGGTGAGAACATCTTAGCCTTGCAAGCAGCCAGGGTGCAAACTGCTATTTCTGAATCTTGATGAAGGAATAGTCAGAGACTGTCACGGATGTCAATGTGAAAGAAGCGAACATATCATTTGTAGCAGCTGAGTACGTTCATGAAGCTCGTGAAATGTCATAGCAAGGTTAGAAAGGGGAATAAAATCTTCATCTTGAATGAAGAAGAAAGTGAATAAAAGTAAGGAAGAACAAAATATTGTACAGATGACAAAGAAAGAACACATTCAGCTGGAGAGAACGGTCTACAATTCAGGCAGAAATTACTTCTATTGAAAAGCCTTAAGAACTCACCAACACATGTAGGAAGTGAATCATTCCACTGTGCCAATGCATTTGGTACTGTATCACATCTAATTGCTGTTGATCCATGGAGGATATAGCCTGGATTGCACTCAAAAAGAACCAATGACCCAACTGCAAATTCATTCCCAATCCTTTTTCCAAATCTTGGTTCAGGCACAGAGCTACACTGTGTTGCACTTGTTCTTGGAACAGCTGCAAACATACAAACAATTGTCGATTCTTAATTTTAGTTTTGGTGGAGGAATACAGATTTTGAACCACAAACGTTCAAAATGGCTGGATGAAACATTTGCCAGTTAAGAACATTTTAATAATCCCCAAATTAATCTTCACAACATGGTTTTCATACTGTTGGTGTCCGCATTACTATTTAGAAGAGCACAGCACTTACACTCTTGCCAAGATTAAAATCAATGCATAAAATCCACATTGAAACCTTTCTATAACGGCACTGAAAAGAAATGCTGCTTTGAAATATCCAGCTAATACACAGTTTCATAATAACATTTCTGTGTCATATATTTACATTTATTCCCATCGACTTCTAAACGTGTATTCTGAATGTCAGACCAGTATTTAAATTAAATGAAAGAATAAATTACAGTTGCAAGTACTGATGTATAAACATTTTCATCTGACTCATAAAAAAACAAATAATGTAAACTAAGATAAGTATCTTAATAGCAGTAAAATAACTTACTAACCCATAGGTAATAACACTTAGAGTTATTTATACTTATATAAATTGAGAAATAAACCAGTTAGAGCAGCCAGACCAGATCTAACATAAATCAACCAGGTTAGCAAACAGAAACTGCTGCTTTCTACAGCTTCTTAAATTTGGAACCTCGCTTACGGTTCTTAAATATTTGACTTAGCTTTACAGTAAGGTAAGAAAATGGTCTTAAACATTTTTCAAAATGTGTAGAAATAATGAAACATGTTTTATTATTAACAAGCTATTACTTTCCTTTACATTCTCAGTCTTTTCCTCTCTGACGACTTCCAATTTTTGATGAAAAGAATAAATGTGCACATTTTTCTAGGTTGTCTCACCTTGATAAACAAAATGAAATCCTTTAGCTGTTATTGGTCCAACTGAAGTAAATCTAACAGTGATCTGGTTACCTGAGCTCAATGGAAGGGATTCACCTACTCAAACAAAACAAACAAAGCTATCATAACCACTTCTATTAAAGAAGCATTCAAAATATCTCAACATCTTTACACCTAGAAATAACTCTCCCGAAACCCTGTTCTGCTTCAAAAAACTTTACAAGATATATGCAATTTTAATATTTTATGTTGGCAGTATTATGATGTTCTAGAAAAGGACTAAAACTTATCTCAGTTATTAGGAATATTTGTTGTTTTTTACTTTAGCAAAAAAAAAAAAATCCCCAACCCCATACCTCTCTTAATTGAGTCAATGTGCACATAATCCATATAAACTATACAACTTTACTTTGCTACAAATAAGTGCTGCTTTCCCTTTAAAATATATAATATCCATTTCAGACTGCTTACTAGATAAAAATCATAAAGGAAGAGAGCAAGAAGCCCAAAACACTCACTATAATAGCTAAATACCAGAAGACAAAAAAAAAAACTCTTTAAAAAGAGAGATTACATTTTACTTCATTTTATTCATTAATGCAAAGAGTTTTGAGTGATTAGGCTTTTTAAAAAAAAATTCTGATTTCATATATTTGCCTGAGTTGAATCTAAGAAAATATGACAATAACCTTTTTCCTTTTTTTCTGACTACACTTTCTTTCTAGGTTCATAAAAAATAACAACAGTTTAATGACAGTTCCATTAAAGGATACCTGAATGAGATCCTGAGAGAGAGGATAACAAAGATGACTGCAGAGTTGGGCCATCATATACTTCAACTACATCATGGAGTGATGTCTGGAAAAATACAAACTGGCCAAAAACCACTGACCAAACAAGAAAGAGAAAAAACAAGAGACACAAATGGCCAAAAAAGGGGGACAGGATGAGAAAGGGGAAAAAAAAAAAAAAGAAAAACAAAAACAACAAAAAAACCCCCAAAACAAACCCCCAAAAAACAAACCACAAAAAAATTAAAAAAACACGCAGACAAAAAGAGAACAAAGTATACATTAATATATTGTTTTAAAAATATTTAAATAAAAAGTTACATTTATTGATTTCTCTGACCACTTAATTTTCTGTCTTAGTGTTTAAAGTTAGTTTCTTTTCATATCATTACAGCAGTAAATGGATAAAAATATAATTCTAGATGTACAAGAGACAATGAAGGCACACAAACCATACACAGACTTGTTAAATGATTCTAGTAATGAGGGAACAAAACTATTTTTCTTTGTTGAATATACTTTCAAATTCTCTACTCTCCCCTACCCAACACACATATATATTCTCAGTGTAATGTTCTCCTTTATAATTCTAGCCATATTGCTATATATATTATTTTATTAATTAGTTTTCTTAATAAGCCTCTGTAAGTTTTACTTACCTTAGAATGTCACATTTTTCTTAAGAACTTTAACATTCAGTGCATCTTTACCTTTGTGAAATAAATGAGCAATTGTTTCAAAGCAACAAACACTTTTGGAATACATACAATAGAATTTCTTATATGGAGATGGGTGGACATAGGTGGAGAATCTCCACCCTTTCTTGGATGTGGGAGAAGGAGGGGTGGGGAAGACTACCACCAAAGATGAGGAAAAGGCTGAGGTACTTCATGCCTTTTTTTGCCTCAGTCTTTAATAGTCAGACCAGTTATTCTCAGGGTATTCAGCCCCCTGAGCTGGAAGTCAGGGATGGAGAGCACAATAAACCCCCCATAATTGAGGAGGAAGCAGTTAACGACCTGCAACGCCATCTGGACACTCACAAGTCTATGGGGCCAGATGGGATTCACCTGAGAGTGCTGAGGGAGCTGGTAGAGGAGCTTGCCAAGGCACTATCCATCATTTATCAGCAGTCCTGGTTAACAGGGGAGGTCCCAGATGACTGGAGACTTGCCAATGTGACACCCACCTACAGGAAGGGCCGGAAGGAGGATCCAGAGAACTACAGGCCT
>VZZY01004310.1:20686-81961 GCA_013400335.1 Eurystomus gularis
CCAGAGAAGGGCAACCAAGCTGGAGAGGGGTCTGGGTCAGGAGGGGCTGAGGGAACTGGGACTGTTTAGTCTGAAGAAGAGAAGGCTGATGGGAGACCTTATTGCTCTCTATGACTGCCTGAAAGGAGGTAATAAAAAAAGTGAGTGTAACCAGTGGTAGGATAAGTTGCACCAGGGGATGTTTAAATTGGATATTAGGAAAAATTTCTTTACTGAAAGAGTGACTAAGCATTGGAACAGGCTGCCCAAGGAAGTGGTGCAGTTACCATTCCTGAAGGTGTTCAAAAAACATGTAGACATGGCACTTCAGGACATAGTTTCATGGTTATGGTAGTGTGGGGTTGATGGTTGAACTTGATGATCCTAGAGGTCTTTTTCAACCTTAATGATTCTATGATTCTATACTATGATACTGAATCACAAAAATTATTATTTTTTAAAGTCATTCTAGTACAACTCAGTTAAAGGATGTTATTTTTGTATTTAAGTTCAAAGATCTGTGCAGTACATCCATATCCCAGGTGTTTGCACTTTCTATATAAGTAAATGCTGAAAAAAGAATTAATTCTGGCCCTAGTACTTGCAAAACATTTACATCCTGATTTTATCACCATTACTAGCAATGGAGGGGAACATGGCTTAAGGGCTATAAAGATAAAAAGGTGGAAGTAGTTAGATTTTTGTAGGTACTGGCACACCTATAAACAGGATCAGTTCTGGTTCATTATCCAGGTTAGACATTTTAGGATAAACATTCCAATGTGTTGCTAATAGATTATATTTGTTGCATATGTTCTATAGTATCTTTATCTGGTTTACTCTGCTATAAAGGATGAAGCTAGGCACTTACAATTCATCTATTTTATATACTATTAAAGCTTTAAAAAAGGTAAATTAAAAATGCAGCATCTTCAAATTGTTGACTTTTAAAAAAATTATTTTAGAAAAAGGCAGTTCCACCTTGTCAACTCAGGATCTTATCATATCCTCTTTTCAAGAAGAAAAGAAGCCAACATTTAATAGAAAGCCTCTTTTTGAAGGGAAACACTGGATGTTATATTTATAAAAAGTTCAAACAAAAGCAATTTTAAAACTCTGTGAGACGCTTCTGAATATTTTTGTCCATTTTCAGGAGAAACCGTAAGTGACTTGCCAAATTATCTTCATTATTTTTGCTTCAATCTACAGAAAATAAAACATTGATGGTTTTACTAGCTCTGCTCGTTTTTAAAACAATATTTAGCTGCATTCAAGTCTTCTCTTTGGTGTTGGTAAAGATAATTAGCAAACTTAATCTAGCTAATTGTTTCTATCATATTTGTACTTTTATCTAATCTTATTTTCATACTCAAGGAATTTCATTTTGCCATTGAGCCAAGTAAAGTCCATTGTGACTTCCACTGCTGTTTCCCATTTCGAATTATGTTGCAAACAATGTATGGAAGATTCAGGCAAGTGCTGAGGCATAGTTTACCAAGCACACAGAACTATTATCAAGAGCTGTATCCTGGGAAAACTGTAAAAATAGAATTGATAAGCTATATTTGTGTTGTAATGGGTTACTATAAAATATTTACACAGCAATTACATCATATAGCAAGCCAAGTTAAAAGCTCTGTTTCTACATTTCACTGAGTATTTCAAGATTATTTTTGCCTCCAGCTTTGTCTTAAGCACCTTCCTGCCTAAGAGTACAACACTGGAGAAACAAATATGTGCCCTAAAATTGGTCATTTTGGAAAGAGAAAATTCCATATTGGAAAGAGAAAATTCCATATATCATTTGTGTAACTGTTTTTTTCACAATCAGTTGTGTATTTCTTAACAAAATACAGAAAAAGAAATGAGAAGGTAACCAGAAGTTATCATTGGCTTGAAATCAAATATATTATGAAGAGATTTAAGGTGATTAGTATGGCTGAGACATCATAAAGCGCTGACAAACAGGACCTACTGGCAGAAAGTGGTAGCATGAAACAGCAACAAGCTCAAGTGAGGGCTTTTGAGTCCACAGTTTTATCATCAATCTAAGTTCAAGTGAATCAAGCTGCTTCCTCAAGTCAGGCAGGAACATGGTGCAGACAGTAGTGGAGATACAATATAGATCCTTTCTTCCTCTTTCTGTGCCAGGATACATATTCTTCTATTAAATCAGTTGTGAAATATTGTAATATATCTGTGACTGACACCTGACCAGCTGAGATAATGTCACAAGAAGGGAAATTCTGACTATTAGAAAAAGAACACTTTATTATTCCTATGTCTTTGGGGGGCCATTCTTGTCTACCCCGTTTGGCACGTGTTTATTCTATTTATTTTGTAGTGTTTGAAAATAATATTCTTTAAAAAACCAAAAAAAACCCCAACATAGCAGACATAATTTGAAGACAATGTCAAAAATATTTACTTCAAAATTAGCAAACATTGATAAAATACAAATGTGAGTATCCAGTATAGTCTGCCCTTGGGAAACTCATTAAAAATTATTACCCAGTCTAAATAAAGATCAAATCACTTTAACTGAAGAATTTGGGAGGTGATGTATATTTTTTTTAAGTGATGGATGAAAAAGATCTCTAAAGAATGACTCACTATCAATCTTTTGCTATCCCCTGTCAATTATCATTAAAGACTGAAAGTCATCTGTCCAAACTTGACATCTGAAGCTGGGTTGAAAATTATTCCTGAATTTATGTTCATTTTGGCCTTCAGTAGCAATGCTATTTAAAAATAAAATATATTTTCTCTGTATTTTGTGGCTTAACATTTTGCTTAGCTATTTAAGCATCTTTTATCTTACAGGGTCAACAATGCTACGGTACCCAAAAAAGCTTTTTTCTTGGAATTTTCTAGTTACAACACCACTTTATGTACTTTCTCAAAAATAAACAAAATACATCTCTATGCTTTTTATACTTTTCCATTTGTGTGATTTTTTTCTGTCAAAATTTCAGGAAAATCATAGTATTAATACTGTCATTAATTTAGGAGACTGAGGGAATCCATTAGTTCAAAACACATCAGCACAAACAAGCTCCCTTTTAATCAGGCAAGAGCTATAAAAGAGAACTTTCTGTGCCTCTATATATTTAGATGATTCTATGCCCTTCATCACTATAATATCTGGATACTTTTACTGAGTTTGGAAAGCATCTAACAGCAGATAGAACTGGCATAAAATTGTTGACTGGTTAAAAGTTACATCAAAGAAATTTTTATTTCATTTTTAAAGCAAGAAATAAACATGTACAGGGTTTACTTCTTTCTTTTAATTGGCTTGTTTAAAAGCTAAGAAAAAACACTGGTATAATTTAAACAGTATTAGATTAATGAACAATATTCTCAATATAATTCCTATCACAAAATAATGTAATAACTGAGACTAGCTGCCTCCAGAGATCATCTAGTCTGGTCCTGTTGCTCAGAGAATGGTTATTTGGAGCAGATTGCTCAGGCCTATGTCCAGTCAGATTTTTAGTATCTCCAGAGATGGAAACTGCACAACCTCTCTGAGTAACCTGTTCCAGCGTCCTGTCTCCCTTAGAGTAATAGTTTTTCTCTTTTGTTTAAAGGGAATGTCCTGTGTTTCTGTTTGTGTCCACTGCTCCTTGTTCTGTCACTGGGTGCCACTGAGAAATCTGGCTCTGCCTCCTTTACTTCCTAGGTATTTCTAAACACTGATGTGATCCCCTGGTACTTTCTGTTCTCCAGGCCGAACAGTTCTAGCTCTCTCAGTCTTTCCTTATATGTCTGATGCTCCAGTCCCTTAATCATCTTTGTTGCCCTTTGCTGGTCTCACTCCAGTATGCCCAGGTCTCTCTTGTACTGGGGAGAACAGCACCGGATACGCCACCCTAAATGCACCTCACCAGTGCACCAATAGAGGAGAAGAATCACATCCCTTCAGCTGCTAGCAATGCTTTGCTGAATGCATCCCAGGAGGTTGATGGCATTCTTTGCTACAAGGGCACGTTACTGGCTCATACTCAACTTGTCATCCATCAGGACCCCCAGGACCTTTTCTGTGAAACCGCTTTTAAGCTGGCTTGTCTCTTGTTTGTACTAGTGCACCTGGTTATTCCTTAGATGCAAACTCTTTATTTCCTTTTGTTGAATTTAATGAGCTTCTTGTCTCCCATTTCTCTGAGCCTTTGAGGTCTCTCTAAATGGCAGCAAAACTATACAGTATATCACACTCATCCAATTTTGTATCATCTACAGACTTGCTAAGAGTTCACTCTGTCCCATTATGTAGGTAATTTATGAAGATATTAAACAGTACTGGCTGCAGTATTAATCCCTGGGGTACACTATTACTGACTATCCTTCATGCTGCTGACCACAACCCTTTGAGTTTGGCAGTTTTCAGTTCATCTCTCCGTCTGCTTTTCCAGTTGGTACTTCATCAGTTTGTCAATCAGGATGTTATGGGAGGCTGTGTTGAAAGGCTGACTAAAGTCAAGCTGAACAACATCCAGTGCTCTCCACTCAACCATCAACCTAGTCATCTTATCGTAGAAGGCTATCAGGTCTGTTGGACCGATTTACATTTTGTAAATCCATGATTACTACTTTCCATCACCTTTCTGTCAATACATTTGGAGAAGGTGACCTGGCCTATTTGCCCTGTCACCTTCCCAGGTACATAGGTGAGGCCAACAAGCCTATAGTTCCCTTGATGCTTCTCCTTGCCCTTATTGAAGATATGAGTAACGTTTGTCTTCTTCCAGTCCTCAGGAACCTCCCTCAACCATCATGACCTCTATGAGGTAACTGATCTCCCTCAGCACTCATGGATGCATCCCATCAGCTCCCATGGGTTTGTATATGTGGTTTCTTTAAGTGCTCCCTCACGTGATTCTCCTCCAAGTCACCCTTGCTCTAGATTTTTCTCCGGGTCTCAGGGGTCTGGGATTGCTCACTGCTAGTTTATCAGTAAAGACTGAAGCAAGGAATGCATTTAGTAATTCAGTCTTCTATGCATCCTTTTTACCATGGACCCCACCCCACTCAAGAACGGACCCACATATTCCCTACTCTTCTTTCTGATAGATCTATAGAAGCCTTTCCAGATGCAACTCTAGATGGGCTCTGTCTTTCCTAATCTCATCTTTGCAGTGGGTTTTAAGTGTTTGTATTCCTCTCAGGACATCTAACGCTGCTTCAACCTCTTGTACATTTCTTTTTTATGTTAAAATTTTATTAATAGATCCTTGTTCATCCATGCAGGCCTTTTGCCTGCGTGGCAAATCAACCTTTTCTTGATTTCCTGATCATTGGGATGGACCATTCCTGAGCATGGAAGAGATGATCCCTGAAAATTATCTAGAATTTCCTGGACTTCTCATCTATCCAGGGCCATATACCATCAGATTCTTCCAAACAGATCTCTTGAGTTACTGCCACTTCTGCCCCAGTAAAGAATTAAACCCAACTCAGAAGTCAAACCTTTACAGATAGCATATAACTGTCATTAACACTGTACTGATCAAGATATATCTACCTGGGTAAAATATATGCTTATGTCAGGTATCGGAGCTAAAGAAACAATCTGAATAACTTACATGGGTATCAGTGTGTAGTGGGTCTGGCTGAGCTGGTTTTCCACACAGCAGCAGTGGTTTTGTGCTAGGAGCTAGAAGGGTGTTGATAATACATCCGTGTTGTGACTACTGCTGAGCAGTGTTTGCACAGCACCAAGGCTCTTCCCAACATTTCCCTCCCAGTGGGATGGGGTGGGCAAGATCTTGGGAGGGGACACAACCAGGACAGCTGACCCAAACTGACCAAAGGGATATGCCATACCATATGACATCAGCTCGGCTATAAAGCTAGGGAGAAGGGGGGGGGGGGGGGTTCCCTCTACATCCCTNNGTGAGGAGGGGGAGGGGAAAAAGGGGGGGGGGTGATAGAGTGGCTTAGTGGGCACTTGACACTCAGCCAAGGTTAACCCACCACACAGTGGAATAAGATGAGCTGTCTTTCTTCAACCTAGGTTTCCCATTCACATCAGTGGGATATTTTGTGTGCCTAATAATTTATTGAACTCAGAAAGCTCTAGTGTAAAATCAAGTCTGATTGTAATTCACTTGCCTTTAAGATATTACCAAAGGGGCTAACATGGTTTAAGCATTGTTATTAGATAAACTTAAATGCACATTTCATATAAGCTCTCCTGATGAAGCTCAAATGTTTGCTTCAAGACTGAATCAGCACTTATAACAGTAGGTCTTAATAACTGTCACTGACAAAGGAAAAGAAAAATCAACTTTACTAATCAAAATAGGGGCCAAATTACCTCTGCAATCCTTAGTATACATATATGTTTCCCGTTAGGAACTATTTCAGAACAGAAATCTGTTTCAGTCTGGGAAAGATATACATGGGCTATATAATGGTTGTCACTTTCCACAGTAACATCACCATTTCTTCTGTACCAAATTAGTTTTGAAAAACTGAAAAAAGTGCAGCAATGCAAAACCCAGATAAAGAAATCAATTTGTTATGAATAATAATGTTAAATTGTGCTTTAGCGTAGGGTTTTAGATTAATCTTTTCTACTATGTTTAAAATAGGTTTCTCCTGATCGTGAATGAAAAAATTAAGCTGTTAAGGTGTGTAACAGTTGCGGTATACACACCAGTCTTACTACAGAGCTAGGGGACTTCCTTGGAATTTGAAGTGAATCTGCAGAAGCTAACTTCTCACAGTGTCAAATGGAATTTCTGTCATGAGACTAAATAATCTTTCCAAAAGAGAGTTGTGCTCACAACAGCATGGAAATTTTATTTCACAGTGGAAAAAAAAAAAAGAAAATCTGGTTCTTCATCAGCTCTACTGATGACAATCTCCATCCTCTCTTTGCTTGTAATTTAGCTGTGGTGTTTTTCCTATGAGATCTTATAAAGGATTTATGATTTTATCTTTTATTTTTTTATTTTTTTTTAGAAAAAGAAAAGAAAAAGAGAAAGCAACATTGTTCAGAAGCTACAACCTTCTTTAAAAGACAGAGAAAGATAAATCTCTCATTGGAGAAATGGTCTCTATGGTGATTAAAGATAACAAGTGTACACTAAGAAGCAAGAAAGGCAAACTTCTCATGCATTGTAATTCCCACGTCTAGAGACCCCATTCACTATGCTAAGTGGTGGATCATAGCCAGTCAGCTAAACGATAAATGACAACGGAAAAATGCCATGCTTTAAATGAGCAGGATTCAGGCATAACTATAGGAAGCAGAAAGTGGGAAACTATTGTGTGGGGTTCTCTCTCAGTGAGAAAAACTCAGCAAAGCTTTACAGCTGATCACATCAAGGTCATCAATCAAATAAGCATCAGATAGGAGAAACTCTTGTGCCCATTCTCATAAGACAGGAATTCTCCACAAAACCAGACAAGTTTAAGATCTGACTACACTAACGTGATGATAATCGCTCTAGTTTTCATTGCAGAAAACCTGGGAGTTTCTTAGGAAGAGGAGGGGAGAAAGAGATTTCCTTTCATTTTGTTTAAATTTTTCAATTCTTTCGCCATTTCCTTTAGATATCACTTTAAGGCACCTAGAACTAACCATGTAGTAGCCTTGAAAAAAATAAAATGAATGAATGAACAGCATAATATCTGCATCTAGAAGAATTTTAAAATTAAGGTCCATTATTTATTTATATGAAGTAGCATAGCATTCATATACTGCAAGCCAAGAGTTTTCAATAAAATAGTTTAATCATAGTAAGTATGTTAAATAAACTCACAGTTGTTAAAGGTAGAAAGGTTTAATCACTGCCTTACTTTATGGCAAAAGGAGAAAAATTACTTTTATTCTATTGTTGAAATAGTCAGAGGCTACCTACTGTTACAACTTGTATCACCTCCTGCTGGAACACAGCCTTCCTCTGTGAGTAATCTCTTTGCTTTAAGTGTTTAGCTTCTTAACAAGTAGAGGATAGGAAAAAATCTATTAAGTTTTCCTTTGTATTTAGGATAAAGTAATAATACATTGTAATGATGGACTGACTCAGTATTTTTAAATTAAACTATGCTCATGTGGACACCAAATAAACTGATATTCACCCCTTCTTCCTGAGAAAAACGTCCAGTAAAACTGCAAAGTAACTTGAATGTATGCTGGGCTTTTCAAAGAGAAAATGTTCAGTAATCACTGAGAAGATTTTTGAAGGCAAAGACTGAAGGATGACATCCTAAAAAGACAATCTTAGAGAATTCATGCATATAGGAATATTGCTTTCCATAAGGAAACTTAAATAAAATTTGACCAGCTCACATAAACAAATCAGTGAAATACTTCAGTCTGACATAACAATAACTGAGTATCTCTGAGTTAGCAGTGTTACTATCATTTAGTTTTCAAATGAAAAGAGTAACAGAGGTGTCATTTTTTTTTAATGTTTCTCCTCTTACATTTCCAAACATTTGGTTGTCTGCCAGTTACTGTTAATACATTCAGTCTACTCTGTGTCTGTAGCAGTAATCTTTAGTGATATCTGTTAGATTTCACTGCAATGGTTGACACTTTTTAGCATACACTGTAACAGGAAAAATATTAATTTTTTGTGAATACAAAGTAGAATCCCTACTAGTAGCATCCTGTTTGGTAAATCTGATTTAATTTCCAAGTTAAGTACCAGAATGAAACAGCTGTCTACTGTTTCTGAACTTTGAAACAGTAAAAATTAATTCTAACAGTATAAGCCTCTTGGGTGCACTGCAGACTAGACATCAAAATAAGGCCAGTGATGGATTTATGTGTAAACCACTAGACAAGGTATTCTTTCTGACAGGAGTATGTAATTGTATACATTTTCTATAGCTACTGGAGCTATAAATTGCCCTTACACAAATTTCCCAATGTATAAAGATAGAACAATACAACACAAACCTACAGAAGCACTCAAATATAATGGGATTGTATTTCGGTATCACCACATGTATAGCACAAGTTTACTATTATCAGCAAATTAAATATACTTTAATAAGGTTACATTTAGTATCAATGGTCAACATTAAAGTCATGGATGTTTTCCAAATCCCAGATAGGTATGCTGGCTAACTGTACTTGGATAGGGCAAATTAATATGAACTTATACTGGTTCTTCAACAATGTATGTGACATGTACAACTGCCTAGTTCTTAATCTCTTATTTCTTAGATTTATTCCTGAAGATGAATGACTAGTGCTCTGGGGGGGCCTATCTTTCTTCATTAACTAGAATGGGAATCTGGAAAACTAGTTTGCGTTAATCAATTTTTAGATGGCTGAACAAATCTGAGATGAATCTCATCCATAATGTTTTGACCTTACAGACAGAATTTTTAATTCATGTTTTACAAAGTGGTCTTTTAAAATCTTGACTATAAACTGAAGACCTGAAGTTATATCCCACTTAATAAAAAAGGAATAGATATCTGTTAAATAAACAAATATGATTTTACCTATGCACAAGTTTTTTTCTAACCCATGGTCTTTCCCTAATCTATTGATACTAAAATTATTCCAGTAACAACCATTATAAAGTCAAAGGAATTTTGACAATTGATTTAACCTAAGTTTTCTACATTCAAAAGAATTATTTGTATCAGCCTGAAATTTTAAAGATTTGTGTGCCCAGGTGGCCAACAGCATCCTGGCCTGTATCAAAAATAGTGTGTCCAGCTGGAGTAGGGAAGTGATTGTGCCCCTGTACTCAGCATTGGTGAGGCCACAGCTTAAGTACTGTGTTTGGTTTTGGGCGCCACAGTATAAGAGAGACATTGTGGTGCTGCAGCAGGTCCAGAGAAGAGCAACCAAGCTGGTGAGGGGTCTGGAGAACATGTCTTATGAGAAGTGGCTGAGGGAACTGGGACTGTTTAGTCTGGAGAAGAGAAGGCTGAGGGGAGACCTTATTGCTCTCTACAAAACTACCTGAAAGGAGGTTGTAGAGAGGTGAGTGCTGGTCTCTTCTCCCATGTAACTAGCGATAGGATGAGAGAAAATGGCCTCGAGGTGTGCCAGGGGAGGTTTAGATTGGATATTAGGATGTGTTTTAGGTAATAGCTTTCATTTCTATCTCATCACAATATATTCAAATACAATNCTGACATGTTACAAAATGTCATGTATTCAGCAATAGAAAACATCAGTTTCCTCTAGAGTATATTGTTTTGTCCTTTTTTTTTTGAAAAAAAAAAAAAGAAGGAAATAAGACATATGTTGGAAAAGGACAAGGACAGAGTTCTAGAAAAGAATATGTTGCTTTTTCATCCAACAGCATTATCAAAGTATTCAATTGTATACTGACAGAGAATTTGCCTTCAATTACACTTATTAAGACATATTTTCTCTGTGTGCTTATATGTAATTTGTTTTGAAAGTGGAAGAATAAGAGTTCTCCAAAATTTACTTTAAATTATATAAAATCAATGACCCATTCAAATACTAGTAATTTATACTAGGTGTTCCTTCACTTAATGAGATCCAATAATTATAATGAACAGTAAGTATTCAATACAAGATCAGTAGTATTATCAGTAAGACACGAAAGATTAAACTACGACAAGCTACTGGTGCATTAACAGGCACGAAGCAGGGGTGCTTCTAGCCAGCAAAAAACTTCACAAATGGGTTTATTAATGCTTGCTTAGTTATGTCTTATTGTTCTGTTGATGCATGTTCTTAACACATACAGATCACATTCAGCTGCCTCTTTAAAGACAAGTTGTTGGATATTTTATCCAATCTTACAGCATACAATATGTGGAACAGCAACAGATAGTGAAAACACAGTTCACAAATATTACCCATTTTGATATTCTGTTTAGTATGGAGAACATTGACTATACTTCCAGTCAGAAAACTGACTGTATTTATACTGAATCAGAAATGGTAAGTGATTTGCTCAATATGAAAAGCACTCAAACATCACAGACTGGACTGTACTATGGCAACACGTGTGTTCTTTCATTCAGTTTCATTCAGTTCCTATAGAATAATGGTATAAGAATAACACTTTGAAAAACAGAGAGAACAATAATATAGCCAAAAGTGGGAAAACAAAACACTTCTGAAAGCTAGTGAAAAGTACAGAAGAAAAATAAATACAAACAAATTACAAACCAAAGTACCAGTATATGCACTAAACAGAAAAAAGCAACACTGGTACATATATGATGATGATGACATTTCTTCTAATAATTATGGCATGCTGGCAAGCTTTTGAATTCTTTATTGTTATCTTTTTTCCATTTAGATCATGACACCATATTTTAAAAGAATAAGACCTCTATTCCTGTGCTTAAGACTTAGTTGGTTTTTTTTCTTATTTTTTTTTTTTTAAGAACATCAGTTTCAAAGTTTTGAGTGAAAAAAAAATATACCTTTTTCTCTCAAATATTACCAATGCTATTTCTAAACCAGGGAGAGGAGGTTGAAATGATAATACAGCCCAAGTAAAACAGTTTGTCAAAAATAGATATAGATGGCTATAAACAATATCCATATTTTATTTAATAGACTGACAGTGAGTGAATAGACCCAGAGAACTGACCAGAGTGAGAATAAGAAATAAAAAATTTATTTAACCTGAAGAAAGGTTGCATGGAAAAGCCTGCTGATAAGTTAGGTACTAACTTACGTGCAGACGTTTTCCTATACTATTTCAGTCCTACATACAGTCTGTCTTAGCAACTAAGGCAGGTCTTTAGTCACTTGCAATGATTTTTAATTAGATATTTTTCTGGTATCTAAGACAACACATCTTAAAGTTATGATAACGCCTCCCAGATACATTAGTGATTAATCACAGAATCACAGAATGATAGAGGTCAGAAGGGACCTCTGGAGACCATCTAGTCCAACCCCCCTGCCAGAGCAGGTTCACTTATAGTGGGTTGCACAGGATAGCATCCAGGTGGGTTTTGAAAATGTATCCAGAGATGGAGACCCTACCACCTCCCTGGGCAGCCTGTTCCAGTGCTCTGCCACCCTCAACATAAAGAAGTTCCTCTTCATGTTTAGTTGGAACTTCCTATGTTCAAGCTTGTGCTTGTTACCTCTTGTCCTGTCACTGGGCACCAGTAAAAGGAGTCTGACCTCATCCTCCTGACACCTATCCTTTAAGTATTTATAAACATTTATAAAATCCCCTCTCAGTCTTCTCTTCTCCAGACTAAACAGCCCCAAGTCCCTCAGCCTTTCTTCATAAGAGACACGTTCCAGACCCATAATCATCTTCATAGCCCTTTGCTGTACCCTCTCCGGCAGTTCCTTGTCCTTTTTGAACCAGGGAGCCCAGAACTGGACACAGTACTCCAGATGAGGCCTCACCAGGGCAGAGTAGAGGACGGGAGGATAACTTCCCTCATCCTGTTCACCACGCTTCTCTTGATGCACCCCAGGATGACACTGCCCTTCTTGGCCACAAGGGCGCATTGCTGGCTCATGGTCACCCTGTTGTCCACCAGGACTCCCAGGCCTTATCCACAGAGCTGCTTTCCAGCAGATCAACCCATAACTTGTACTGATACATGGGGATATTCCTCCCCAAGTGCAGTACCCTACACTTGCCCATGCTGAATTTCAAAGGTTACACTCTGCCCAACTCTCCAGCCTATCCAGTTCTTGCTGAATGACAGCACAGCCTTCTAGTGTGTCAGCCACTCCTCCCAGCTTTGTGTCATCAGCACACTCTATCCCTTCACCCAAGTCATTGCTGAATATGTTGAACAGGACTGCTATAATCCTCACTAAAACCAGAATAAGAAGAGAATTGTATTTCATACCTACTTTACAAATGCTCAGTTTTCTGAGGTAGTTTTACCAAGCCAGTAGGCCAATCTTGAGACCTTATAAATGTCTATGACACTGGATAAATTATTGCTACTTATACTAAGTAATACTGCAAGGTCCTTAACAAGCATGGGTTAACTTTACAACTTTACCGGCCAAAATCACTATGATATGTCATCAATTAGAAAGCTTTTATCCCCTATTTCCATGGAATTACATTACACAACATTTCTATGCAATCATTTAGGACACAAGTTAGATTTTTTACTTTAAGGAAATTATGCATATGTTAACTATAAAAAGAATCTCATTTCACAATTTCCAAAAAGCAGTCAACACAGTATTTCAGCAAACACTGTTTAACGAAAAAAATTTAGGAAAACAACAGTAGGCATAAATAGTTTTCTTCATGCACAGCTGTGCAGGGATACGTGTCAGGAATAGTGATTTTCAATATATTCTTAGATTACTAAAATAATGCAAGTAATTGTTACAAAATATGTTGATGGCATTAAGCTATCAAAGAAGTAAAAGCAAGACCTAACTGAAATGTTACAGAAAGACATTATGGTAATGAATGGGGCTGGAACACCTCTCCTATGAACACAGGCTGAGAGGATTGGGCCTGTTCAGCCTGGAGAAGAGAAGGCTCCAGGGACACCTTAGCGCGGTCTTTCAGTATCTGGAAGGGGGCCTACAAGAAGCTTGGGGAGGGACTTTTTTCAAAGGCCTCTAGTGATAGGACAAGGGGTAATGGGTTCAAACTGGAAGAGGGAAGATTTAGATTAGATTGGAAATTAGAAAGAAGTTCTTCAGTATGAGGGTGTGAGACACTGGCACAGGTTGCCCAGGGGGGGTTGTGGATTCTCCATCCCTGAAGACGTTCAAGGCCAGGCTGGATGGGGCCTTAAGCAACCTGGTCTAGTGGGAGGTGTCCCTACCATGGCAGGGGGCTTGGAACTAGAGGATCGTTGAGGTCTCTTGCAACCCAAAGCATTCTATGATTCTATGAATGACTAGTGAAAAAAGTATTACATTAAATCTATTGTAAAGTACTGCACATGAGGAAAAAATAAATCTACTTTATATTCACAATGATGGGCTTTTAACTAGCTCTTAACCACCCAGGAGTGAGATTTTGAGGTTCTAACAGATAATTCCTGTTCAGTGCTCAGTTCAGTATTCAGTAGTGACAGAAAGGGAATAAAATATTAGCAGTTATCAATAAAAGATCAAAGAACAACAAGCAATTATAACGCAAATGGAAAAATTCAATGGGCAGGGGACAGACATCTTAGTCTGCCCTCTGCAAAAAACATGAATGAAATTAGAAAATATATAGAGAAGGATGAGCAGGAAAATAGCCATTATCTAATGGTCTCTGTGTTTTGAATAGATATGAATTCTTCACTCTGGAAAGATTATTAAGAGGTAAATATGATAGCAATTAGTAAAATCATGAGATGTATGGAGAAATTGAACAGGGCAATATTTTTACAGTCCGCAGTTTAAGAACTGGAGAACATCAAGTTAAAAAAGACAATAACACATTTAAAACTGAGAACGTTTCTTTACACAATACACGCTTAAGGAGAGGAAATGCTTGGGAGAGAATGTGATAAATGCTAAACTTAAATGGACTAAAATAGCAGCTATGTAAATTAACTGAAGAACTCATGAGGAGCTACTAAAAACAAAGGTACTACATATAGATCAACAGCTGCTTCAGTCACAGATAATGGAGACTAAGAAAGTACTTCTGAGAACCATGAGTAAACTTTGTCCTAAGATTATATTTTACTTGGATTGCCACATTTATTGCTGCTAAAAGGATACTGTTTTGGGTAGTTCCTTGTTTTCTGAACTGGTATTATGACGATTCTTATGGTCGTGGTCTATGGCTTCAGACTCTGTAGCTATGAAGACTGGAAAGTCTTGATTTGACTAATTTAAGTGATGGAACTGCAGCATATATTTAGACAAATTATTTAATTGTCCAGTACTTTTATTAATTTTTTCCCCTTTCTATATTCCTGATTTATTTAGGTCAAAATTGTATTCAGTATGCACCTAAGACTGCAGTCTTCATCATTTTAATATGAATACTGATATACTCAGACTTCAGTTGTGATAATGCAGTGATTTCTAATGTACCTAAGTACAAGCATATATTTTTAAGAAATTTTATTTTATAAAGGTGTCTAGTTTTGAAATATGAGATGATTTCAATACTATTATTCATAGCATAGAATATCTTCTTCAGGCAGAAAGGAATATGCATTTAAACAAAAAATCAGCATCAAAGATGTTTATACTCCACTTTATACTAACTCATTATATATGCACATTACAATCATATATGCTGCAGATAGCATAACATCATTCCATAATTGATTACACTATTGACAGTCTTAATTTTCTCAAATGGTATTAAAAAAATCCAGAAAGCTTTGAACTTTATAACTGGCAATTTACAAACATTAAAAATGGAGACTTGAATGAATACATTAAAATACATTACATAGAATACATATAATTACACTTTGAACTGTTTTCTCAGTCAGAAGGTGGAATCTCCTTCAATCATTTTTCTCACAGCAAGAAATTAACCTTGACTGCTGGAAGTCAATATATACCTTTCAGAACTATTAGCTGACAGTGCATTTGAACTGCAAAATTTAATATAAGAAAAGAAAAACCAACACAACAAAAAAACCGCAAACCTATTCCTAGCTGCTAACTTTTTGTCCTTCAAGTCTTTCTATTTAAACTTTTAGCTTCAAAGCTACTCTGAGGGGAACGAGGAAGAAAAAATTGTGCGTTCACTTCTCTGAAAGTCCATCATTGAGCAATCTAAATATGGTAGGTGAGAAAAGTTTTTGAAAAGCATCATTAATACCATTTTTTATTATTTAAACTGTAAGATTTTAAAAAATAAAACAGTATTTCTACCTTAGCAAATTGCATTAAATTTTACAAAATAATAAAGTATCTGCTGTCCATCTCCATACACTCTTTGTTATTGAAATATTTTCAATATTCATATTAGCCTGAAAACACTGTATCACATTGTGATACATCATGAGTAACAACTCAATAATACACGCTACCAGAAAATGGTGGGATTTCAGAGGGCGTATGTGAGACTGCAAAAAACATTTCGTTGCTGACCACTGGGTTTCATGCATTTTCTTGGTGTAATATAAAACACAGGATTCGTATTTCACTGCAGGTTTATGCAGTACCTTTTTGTACTTAGCTGTTTAAAATGTTACTCTGGTAGCATATCATTGAGGTTAATGTTAAAATTCTGTCTTACAGATGGATAAGCAAAGATATAAAGAGGTTAAATGCTTTGCCCAACTAATACATACATGCAAATATTTATCCTCCCTTGCTATGTTTTAAATATGATTTTTAGAGAATGATTTCTGGTTTCTTCTCTCCATCGTTCCTCTTATGTGACTAGAAGAATACATTTCAGAAAAAAAAGGAAAAAGATTTAATTTAAATTCTCACATCCCCTAATTAGCCATAATGAACACAATCCCACTAAAAAAAGACACGCAGTCAAGTATCTCACAGCAGAGATGTTTCCTTATTGCTAAGGAAATATTTTATCTTAAAGGGACAAGGAATACTCTGCTATTCACCTTTAAAAAACAGTCTTCAAAACTGTAATCTGGACTCTGCCTAAATTATTCTCTGTGTAACTATCCATGTTTGACCTCTCTACCTGGAAAAGGATTTTTTGTTAATTTCTTCAACCCTTGGCATATATTCACATTGCAGGGTGTGACCACATAGCCACACTGCAGTTATTTGACACTGAGCTATCTACAACTAGATTAAATGGAACTTCGGTTGAAGAAGTTAGTTGCTGGCATATCCTCTCATCTTGCAATGTGTTGCGTGATGTACCTGACTGAATAGTATGAACTCATCTAAGCAATATTGTTTCTGTCCCTGAAGCTATATGCTTTTATCAGCAAATTCTGGTTTTATTTGACATTTTATTCATGGCGTAAAATGGATTAGTATGTGCCAGAGATGGACACTTCCCTGAGATATTTCTTTTCACTTCCTTGGATTTTAAAACTTGGATAAGATTCCCAGCTATAGCTATATAGCTCCACTTAGAGAAGATATTTCAAATTGCTGTCAACTCTGGATCTGCTTTTTGCTGTACCTCAGATGTCCTGTTGCTGACACAGAAAGCAAATTCATTTTTTCAAAAGACTTAAGACTTTTCCAATTTTATTATGTTTTCTTTGTACACAACGTTTATGAGGACAATGGTTTTAAACTAAAAGACAGTAGATTTAGACTGGATATAAGGAAGAAATTTTTTTACAATGAGGGTGATGAGACATTGGAACAGGTTGTCCAGAGAAGTTGTGGATGCCATCTTCCCAGAAGCGTTCAAGGCCAGGTTGGACAGGGCTTTGAGACACCTGGCCTAGTGAAAGATGTCCCTTCCCTTGGCAGGGGTGGTGGACTAAATGAACTTTAAAGACCCCTTCCAACCAAAACCATTCTCTATTTCTATGATTCTATGAGAAGTAAGAGACGGCATGATTATTTACAAGTACAAATGCATTTACAGACTCAGAATTACTGATGAAGATGGGGCAAAACACATACACAAAAATACCGGTATGGATTTAACAATGGTGCTGAAGAGTCTTCAACCATCCCCATAAACAGTAACCACTGCATCAAATAAGGGATTTCTTCATTTAGATCAGGGAAAAGAGAGCCATTTTCTAATTTGGCCATTACCTAAACTGTTATCACACCAATAAACCTAACTATGCCACATAATTAGTGTCTTTTAACAAAAATATTCTTCATTATACATGCTAATAGCAATGGTGTCAAGTTTTTTTTGTTACTATCATTGAATTTGTTTCTGATATTTATTAATTTTTAAAGAGCTATGAGGAATTTGGAACATGGTTGAGGAAAAATGTGGTAACTCAGTTTCTTTACCTCCTTTATCAAGACAATTTCATATTTGTTTCCAGTGAGTTACATTCTGGGGAAATCAACTTGGATTACACTGAGTGTAAAATTTAGTACTTTCAACAGGGTTTAGGAAATATTAGTCTAATATTTAAATGGCCTTATTTTGAAAAGTAAAGAGAGAAGCTGGACATGCGCTAACGATGCACACTTGCAGCTCAGAAGGCCAATCGCATTCTGGGCTGCATCAAAAGAAGTGTGGCCAGTAGACTGAGAGAGGTGATTCTGCCTCTCTATTCTGCTCTGGAGAGACCTCACCTGGAGTACTGCGTCCAGCTCTGGAACCCTCAATGCAAGAAGGACATGGACCTGATGGAGGGCCACAAAAATGATCAGAGGGCTGAAGCACCTCTCCTATGAAGACAGGCTGAGAGACTTGGGGTTGTTCAGCCTGGAGAAGAGGCCTTATAGAGGCCTTCCAGTACCTGAAGGGGGCCTACAAGAAGGCAGGGGAGGGACTGTTTACAAGACTTTGTAACAACAGGATGAGGGGCAATGGTTTTAAACTAGCAAAGGGCAAATTTAGATTATACATTGGGAAGAAGTTCTTTAATATGACTATGGTGGAACACTGGAACACGCTGCCCAGAGAGGCGATGGAGGTGCCATCCCTGGAAACATTAAAGGCCAGGCTTGATGGGGTTCTAAGCAACCTGATCTAGTAAGACAAATCCCTGCTTACTGCAGGGGGAGCTGGACTAGATAACCTTGGAAGGTCCATTTCAATCCAATGCATTCTATGGTTCTATGAATGTGATTTAATGAGATTAGCCAAGAACAAGTCCTCATTTTAATAATTATGTTAATTTGGGGGGTTTGCTCTGGTTTTGGTTTTGTTGGGTTTTTTTGTTCTGTTTTTTAATACAACAATATTTGGAGGAATAGTGGCCACAAATAACTGGAAAATAAATTATGAATATTAGTTAGTGTTAAATTTAGAAATCACAGCCATACAGCGTCTATTATTTTTATTTTAGAAGCCATATTTCAGTATGAGAAAAATTTTTATTATCTTTTTCTTATTCAGGTTAATTTCTAGTTGGATGAAACTATAAAATACTCTTCATAACTGCAGAAGCCAACAAAAAGGAAAACACTAATAAGGCCCCATCCCTGAAGTCACTCAAGGTCAGGCTTGATGTGGCTCTGAGCAACCTGACCTAGGTAAAGATGTCCCTGCTCCAGTAGGGAGGTTGGACCAGATGACCTCTAGAGGTCCCTTCCAGCCTATAACATTCTATGATTCTATGATATAATAAAATTACATTATCTTCTTTCATACATTAAAGGACAGGTAGAAAAGAATTTAAAGCTTTTCTAAACAAGGTACAAGAGTTGAATATATCCTTTTTCTCAAAGAGGTAATCCTTCCATGCAAATTCACTTTCTAAACTTGAAGTCTGTATATTCATATGATCATTCATATGATCATTTATATGATTGCAACTCAGGCTGTGATAAACCAACTCTAATTCCCAATAGTCTACATTCCTAGTCAATAGAAAACTGGAAAAAAAACCATCCCAGTTAATTAATTTAAAATTGCTTTTTTAAGGTATTCTTAATAGGAAAATATGTCTTCCTGTTTGTTATTATAACTGGTAAAAAACCAGCGCTAACAAGGAATTCAGTGATCAAATGCATTTTAAGGCTTACTGAAGCTGGTATTCATCTTTTTAGATACTTAACCATATCTCTAAATTAGGGTCCTATTAATATTAGGTAACTGAGCCAGGCTTGAAGGAGTTGTCTGTCTTTGTGGACTTAAAAAGGCTTTATGCCAATTTGCTTTTAATTTCTCAGTAAAGTTATTAACGTTATATGGGAGGCATTTTAGTATAAGTACTCAGCCACAGAAATCACAGAAAACTCCTGCCCCATACAGGTCTGCCAGAATATGCTTATTTAATTTTTTCATTTAGGCTTTAATCTTTGTAAATTCAATTTATTTCAAGTCTTAGAGACACATTCTGACATCTTGCTTTAGTTTAAGATAAAATATATATTCCTGCTTTTACCTATTTTAAATTATTAAGAACATTGGCAATGAGAATTAAGACAATGAGAATAAGCATAAGTTCTTATCACTCTATTGTCACTTCTACTTTATTGCTCTGTTTCTTAATGATCTCAGATCACCTTGAGGATCCTGGGTTTTAAAGTATCATATGCATAGTCAAATGCTCTTTTTTATTTAAAAGTCTACTGTGCTTTTGTGCAAAAGCTCTTCTTCAGATCCTAAAGTTAAAATGTACTTATTTCCTTCTCTCCATGCTCTTATCTGAAGAAAAGACAATTCTTTACCATTATGATGTGCAAGTAGTTAGGAGAGTCTGAAAGGGAAAAGACAATTAGGTGACACACACCTCTCTTAGGCCCAGTAATTTTAGCCTATGGCTTATATGTTTTTTTCTACTTAACAACTAACTGGTCTCAGACCAGTTGCAACAAGCTAACAACTACTGACATTTGTTTTATGCTGAAAAAGCTACCACTCAGATACTGCATGCTCTGTGGCCACTCCTTCTCTTCATTTTATGAACAAAAATTAGTGGAAGATGTTAGAAGCACAGCATAAGGGGAAATTGCCTTGCTATGACAAAAGTGTTCTGAACCGTGCCTACATCTTGGAAATACGAAGATCTTGCTAATCTTGAGCATGGTCAGCATTTCTAGTCCTGCTTCATTGCTTTCTTATACAATTACTTATTTGTTTTTAGGAAGCAAATCTGAATTACACTTTTATAGTATCTGACTGAGCAAGCTTTATGGAAAGAAGGAGGACTACACTGGTAAAACAGCTGAATTTTGTGTATTGCTTATTTTTATATTACAGTCTCTGGACTGAAGAAGAAATAAAGCATTTGCAACTTTTTAAAATTTTATTTTCCTGTAGTACTTAACAATAGCCTCTATATGTAACAGAAAGAATATCCCTAGGGAAGACACATCAAGAAAAAATATTTTTACTGATGGTTCTTGGGACTGTAATCACAAAATCATTAATAAAACTATTCTCTCCAAAGACAGAAGCAACATGGAGTTCAACTTAGTTGCATTCTACAAATCTCTTCAGTATAGTTCTGACAAAAACTGATTTTTCAATGTAAGAAAATTATAACCAGACAAATATAGCTAGGGAGCATGAATTTGGCTAATGAGGTATTTAAACAACGTGCTTAAATTTTAAGGCTGGTCTCCCCTTAATAAATTTGTGGTTAACTCGCTCTCTAATGCTTATATAGGGACCACAGGCACACTAACCTCTTAAGTAGTACATGTAATAGAAGGAACAAACAATTTAAACTCTGGAATCATTATCATCATCATTCAATGTTACTTTTTTTGAAGCACAATTAAGGAAAATATTAAGATCCCAGGTTTAATTCAAGGCATCTTATTAATTAAGTAATAAGAGTTCTAGCTCTAATGGGAAAGTCACTTTGAAAAAGCCGTTTGGTTCTTCAATCACCTATCAGCTAATTTTGAGCTACTAATTAAAAGTATAGCAGCTTTCTGAGTATAATAATTATCTTTTATTATCCTACTAGTAAGTGTTATTGTTTAGATCAGATAATTCATCAGTTCATTCATCTGAAACAAATTATCACTTCAGCTTATTGAATTGTGTGGATGAAATTAATACTTAAACAATTATTTTTTCTTTTCATTAGTAGGCAAAACCAAAACAACTCGCAGTGGAAAATAAGAAAATAAATTTAAGAAACATTGAAAAATTCCTTCATATCAATTATCAAAAGGTAAAACCTGTGTAAAAAATAAAATAAAATAAATAACTTCCAGCCATTCAATAGCTGTAAATAGGAGAAACAGGACTTAATCAATACAATCTCTAAAGCAGATGTAAACATCTGTCAGAGTTTTCAGTCTGCCAACAAATGTGTTGCCAGTCTGCCTGAGTCTATAACTGAAATGTGAACTGAAAACTTAGGAAATGTTTAAAAGTGAAAGAGCTAAAAGAAAATCTGGAGGGAGAGAAAGCAAATTTTGTACAACTATAGGCCTGTTATTTGATTTTTATTTTATAAAGAATGCATCCTACATATGATGGGAATGTTTTTATTGATTTTTAAATCTTTTTATTGGAATTACTACATTGTAATTATTTTAATTACCAAATGTTATAATAATGAATTCTAATAATATTATAAAGTTACAGAAATTCATGCCTTCTTTTTAATGTTAGTTGTTCTGCATTTATCAAAGTGGTATGAGTGAAATTGCTTTATAATCCCGAGTAACAAGTGGAAATTGTCTTCATCTACAGTCAACATACAGGAACACATTGTCTTTCCTTTCAGCTGGGGATTTTACCATAAACTTCAGTAAATATATCAATTATTTGAACTGACAATACTAAAAGCTTACTCTGTGAACAAAATTAGGTGACTTACCTTTCTGAGGTTCAGTATTACCATCACACCACTCCTTTGGTCTGTATTTTCTAGTGCAGTTCCTAGTTCAGTTCAGAGTCTGATCTTTTAAACTACCATCAAAATAATTAAATACTAAAATTTAGACACCTTCTTTACCCATGAGATTAAAAGATCCTTGGATACAATATAAAGATGCTAAATCTTACCATGAGCTATGACTTCTCAGATCTAGTTTTGCACAGTATGACAGGAAATGGAGCACCAGAGAAATCAGGCTGAAAATCTCACTGGAGTTATGACACAACATTAGGTCCCAATTACACCAAAGCTTTCAGTTATACATATTCCACCCAAGAAAACCAACCCAAAAGCTCACAAAAGGAGTATTTGAGCTCCAAAAGCCCAAATGGAAGCATACAAACCATCGAAGAAACTTAGTGATGCATACATGCAGGATATTAGTGATGTAGTAACAGACACTATGGTAATCTTTAAACTTCAAAACTGAAATATTTTATGTGTTAAAGTACAGACTGGGACTCTTTTGAAATGCTAAGAATATTTGTATTTTAGCAATAACTAAATTAATATATAAGCACAAACCCAGAAATTAAGTACCTGTAAAATTCATAACTATAAGACTATCTTAGAGAAAGAGTTTTGTCACGCATAAGGAAGGACCATTGCTCCAAAAGAAAAAAGGAAAGAGAAACAAAGAAAAGCCATCCTACAGTAATACAAAACATTTGTGTTCTACTTCCACATTAACAAATTAATTCAAATTGATCTGATTTCAACAGGGTGATATAAATTCTCCCAAGAGGAACTTTCAATCATTTATCAGCAGTCCTGGCTAACCAGGTAGGTCCCAGTTGACTGGAGGTTAGGAAATGTGGTGTTCATCTACAAGAAGGGATGGAAGGAGAATCCAGAGAACCATGGGTCTCTCAGTCTAACCTCAGTGCTGGGGAAGGTGATGGAGTAGATCACCTTGAGTGCCATCACGAGGCACGCACAGAACTACCAGATGATCAGGCCCAGCCTGCACGGGTTCATGAAAGGCAAGTCCTGATTGTCTATGACAACCTGATTGTCTATGATAAGGTGACCCGCCTAGTGGATGAGGGAAAGGCTGTGGACGTTGTCCACCTAGAGTTTAGTAAAACTTTTGACACCAATTCCCACAGCATTCTCCTGGAGAAACTGCCTGCTCATGGCCTGGATGGGCATACTCTTTGCTAAGTAAAATAACAGCTGGATGGCCAGGCCCAAAGAGTTGTAGTGAATGGAGTTAAAGCCAGTTGGCAGCTGGATTCAAAACTCATGTTCCCCAGGACTCAGGACTGGCACCAGTTCTGTTTAATATCTTTATCAATGATCTGGATGAGGGGATTGAGTGCACGCCCAGTAAATTTGCAGATGACACCAAATTGAGTGGGAATGTTGATCTGCTGGAGGGTAGGAAGGCTCTGCAGCAGGATCTGGACAGGCTGGATTGTTGGGACAAGGTCAGTTGTATGAATTTTAACAAGGCCAAGTGCCAGGTCCTGCACTTTGGTCACAACAACCCCACGCAATGCTATAAGCTTGGGGAAGAGTGGCTGAAAAACTGCTTGGCAGAAAAAGACCTAGGGATATTGGTTGACAGCTGGCTGAATATAAGCCAGCAGTGTGCCCAGGTGGCCACAAAGGCCAACAGCATCCTGCCTTGTATCAGATATAGCACAGTGAGCAGGACTAGGGAAGTGATTGTTCCTCTGTACTCACTGTACTGGTGAGGCTGCATCTGAAATACCATGTTCAGTTTTGGGCCTGTCACTCCAAGAAGGACATTGAGGTGCTGGAGCGTGTTCAAAGAAGGGCAATAAAAAAGGTGAAGGGTCTAGAGGACACATCTTCTGAAGGAATTGGAATTGTTTAGCCTCAAGAAAAGGAGGGTCAGGGGAGACCTTATTGCTCTCTATCTGAAAGGAGGTTCTAGCAAGAAAGGTGTTGGTCTTTATTCCCAAGTAAAAAGAAATAGGACAGAGGAAATGGCCTTAATTTTGCTAGGAGAGGTTTGAATTAGATATTGGATATTAGCAACTGAAAGCAATTCTCTCTCACCAAATAGCCATGTTTTGACAGTCTTTTAATGACTTCTCAAAAGAAATTCAAAATTCTAAACTCTTATAAAAGGGGGGGTTAGGGGGGAGGGAGCTGCCACAAAATGTGTGCAAAAGCCTGGCTTCCAAGTTTGTTTTTTTCCCTTGGAGGATTTAAACATTTTCCTGAAATTTACTGATGTTTACAGAGTAGATGCAATTCCAGTCTATTCCAAGTTTAACTAGAATATTTCTTTTTAAATTACTATAAATAAATAATTGAATACAAACAGCAATCAGCTAAAGGCAGTAAAATAGTGTTCAGAGATTCTGTTTTAAGAGTGCAGAATAATCGCCCCTTTCTGCAATCAGGACTGCAATTGAAAAAAACACAAAGCAAAGTTTAGTGAGGATTGCAAACACTTTTTCATTTGTTTTCTAAACAAAAGTAATTACAGGGAAATCACTATGAGAAATCCTGAACCTTTGAAGATTATATCTGTGTACAGTGTGAACACAAACATCTTAGTCAATATAGATAAGCTTCCTTGAGAGAAGAATGGTTTATATCCGAAAGAATATTATGAAGAGGAAAGGTGAGAAGTATGGATTATAACTACATGAGCAGGGCCCAAGTCTGAAAACTTCTGTAAGTAGAAGACTTTTGTAAAAGGACTTTTTTCAGTTCCTTGATCCTAGCCTCATTGTAATGAACTCCTTCCCTGAAACACAGCAGAATACTTCCAAGATAGAAACTTGGCAATGGTTACAATGGCTCTTCATCGATTCCCCAGCCATTTCCCGGCCCAGCTTCTCTGTCTCTTACTGCCAACCAGTGAAACTCCTGTATCAGGGAGTAGGTTCTTGGAGATTACTCAGTTGTTCTGTTAGAATGACTTTCCTATTGATTTCTGCAGCTACAAAGGCGGGGAAATGCAGAAAAAAAACCAAAAAAAAAACCAACCAACCAACAACAACTGCAAAAAAAGCCCCAAAAAACCAAAAACCACACCAAAAAACCCCAAACAACAACAAAACCAACCAACTAAAAAAAAAAACAAAGGAAGGCCTGGTCCAATGGCCCTTATCTCTGATTACTGAAAATATATTTAACAAAAAAGTTTCAGGTGATTTAAATGAAAGTTAATGATATTTATGAACACTAAGTAACAATGACTGTTGTTTCCTTTTACGAAGTCAGAAAGAATTACTTCCAGAACTTAGTATCTGAGTTAGTTATAAGCGCAGAACACCATTTGCTTAGGTGAAGGTCTAGACTGGTTTGTGGGGCTGGTATGATTTGCATTTTTCATAATTTTGATAGCCCAAGAGTTAAAGAACTGGGTGATTTGATTAATAGAGTTTTAGACTGGCTTTAGTCTGAGGGTAATTGAAACCTCATTCATTTCTATCATCCGAGAAGTGGACCCTATCAGACAAACTATAGCTTTTCTGAACAGAAGCACTGTTAACCTTTCCAGTTGTCTGGGATTTTATCTACCCATATATGCAAAATCAATGTTCACAGAAAAATCACAAGCTGTAAGAGCTCTTTTTTCCGTCAGGAAAGACTGCTGTAACCACTTCTTTCCCTTGATTATTTTGTTATCTGTAATTCCTAGGAATGAAGAGCAGAACTATATATTTCTACAGACTAGCTAATCCTTGAAGACTCATGCTCACCAGAGAGATCTTACCTGCTTTCTGATCTGGAGATATGAATCTTCCTGATTTCATATGCACTAGGTGAATTCTGAGGTGGACTGTGGTCTTATTCTAAGAGGAGAAATCAGAAAGACTCCCACCTAATGCAGGCGCTTGTTGGCAAGGGAGAGGGGAGGGAACACTCCTGAATCTCAGAAGTCTGCTGGTCAGAAGTAACCAACTTTGCACAACCTAATCAATCCCACAATGGCCAGGCTTGAAGAGTAAGAAAGCACTTTTTTCGCTCATACAGAGAGTAAAAATGACACCTTCATTATTAATATAACTACATTAAAAGGACCTAATCAGTGGTGATGCATGCCTTTGGCATTGTGCTGTTAAGTACTTCAATCCTGTCCCAAGAAGTGAACCTAACAAACAAACAGAGTTGTTTAGAAAATCTGTCACCATTCAGTTTCCTCCTCAGGATAGTAACATGTATTGGAAAGCATCTAAGTGACAAATGTAACACAGTCTGGCCTCTGTCACTTAGAATGCAGAACCCAGACTAATTTCAGCTATGTTAATAACAGCCTTTTCTGTGAACAAGGTTTGATAGTTCACTATTTGGAACAGCTTGAGTCACACTGCTCAGAAAAAGAAATCTTTAGAAATCTTTCAACAATTCATTGGCATTATAGTCAAATTATTTTACTTATTGTGAAGCCATTAATTTCTTCAAAGACCACAGATGTGGTCTTATCATCATTCCACTTTGTTACTATGCTATTAAAAAGACAGCTATACTGTTGCCATATCTTTATAGACAAACTCAACAGTTTAAGCTATTTAGTGGTCGGTATTAAATTGATCATTATTATATTAAAAAACATCATTAATATTTGAGCCAAAACTAATCATTTTTATTGAAAAAATTTAAAAGCAGCATTGAAAAAGTTACTTAAGCAACCACAATAGTAAATCTCTTCAAATTTTATTTCAAAAATACATTGAATAGTTTGATTTCCTTTAAAAGTCACCCTGTGGTGACTCTTTTGTTGGCATCTGCTTACTTGGCAAGCATGTTAAGCGCTGAACCAATGAATGAAATACTCCCCAGCTGTGAGTCTGCGTGTATAAAACCTGCCAGTCCTTCCTCTCATAAACCTAGGAGATTCACAGATAAGTGGAAAGTGATGTGAAATGACGTTCTGGTACTTCTTTAAGTTACATACTCAGCATCTGAATGACACTAACTTGGCCTTGAATTAGAAAAGCAAACCAGAAGTTAATACTTATGCAGTTAATGCTCACCTCTATTCTCCCAAAACCTTAGACTGCAATTCCAGCTATTTTATGGAGAGCAGGTGGCACAGTAATGCGTGTGTACTTAATGGTATGACGAAAAATATATTCACTATCTACCAGGTATCTTTAATATACAATATACTGCTACTAGCAATATTGCTCTATGTTTGAATTGTAACGAAAAAAGTATCTTTGGCACAACCTTGTTAGAACTTGCAAAATACTCTGCAAAGAAAAATTTTTACATCAGTGGGAAAATAACTTCTTCATCTGCATACGTAACGTAAATTCTTGCATTATAATTCATTTTATACCAAACTCTGAAAATACTTCCTTTTTAAACAGCACTTTAAGATACATTTATTATATATTCTGGAGAGGAAAATACTTAATTCTTGCTAAAAAGAAAAAAGCCAAACAACCCAACAAAAAGTATTTCCAGCATATAACTAATCCTGCCATTCATTTTCTTTTTCCAGGTGGCAACATAAATCCATTATGTATTCATTGTGTTGACAGGCTATAGACCATGACTTCTTGTTTCTGCAGAATGGCTCACATAATGCAGTCCATCCCCTGAAATTCTTTTTGAGTATGTGGTCTAACAACATTTAAACAAGCAGGAATGTTATTGTCTAATATATGCTTAATAATAAGACACAGATTTTGTTTCTCCTCCAGTGTTAAAAGATTTGAGGATGGGGAATCACTGAGTAAAGCTTGAATTTGAATCAGCCAGTCTTAAGCCTCTAAATGGCTGCCAACTGAAACGTGTCTGAAATTGCCAGCCTTACCATATACTCATAAGATAAAATCATGAAGCTCTATATGTGCAATGTGACTACTAGATGGATGTAGACTGCACTAGCAGCAAAGTTCTAATTCATTTAACCCATGGAAGCTGCCAGAACAAATATGACAAAATAAGGCTGTGCTGTATATTTTACATTACAGAGAATTTACCTCCTTCCAGAAATTGCAGATAGATGTTTCAGATGGGCTGAATCATGCCATGGGAATATGGATCTCTTTTTGTTGATTAGAGCAAGCATCTGAATGGCTTAGACTAGACATTTAACATTCAGAGTTAGGTACCTAACTAAACCGAGATGAAACGTATTCCACCAAAAGTTTACATTACACAACTATTTGCTTTGCATACAAGCCTAAAACATACATGCACACAAATCAGCAAAGTTTAAGGGCAGGTCTTCAAGAGAAGATATTTTTACAGATTTAGAGCATCCCCATTGGATTATACAGATTAAAACAAAACATGTCACTGCAGCGGACTCCAAAGGTCCAGATCTTGCACTAATACATGAAGATTTTTTTTTCCATTAAGCTATTTATGTCCATTAATTATGCAGAAGATAGACTTTTAAGTTTTCTTATGTTGCTGGCTCACCACCTGTACATTCTTTTCTTGCTAAAATGCACACAATACAATGAGCCAGATTCTACCCATTTTTATATTATTTATTATATAGCTATATAATCTTCTTACTTAAAGACATGAACCATGCCTGAAAAATGCATTGTACATTTTGAACAAATAGCTTAATTTTTCTATTTAATCAAAATAATAGGGAAAATAAATTCATATTCAGTCACTCAATGCACATACAATGCACACTGGGAATATTTGATTTCCCTTGTGGTGGGAGAGTTTATTATTTGTTTCTAGCACTATATATATAAACTACATATTTTCCTGCCTGTAGGCAACCTGACTCCATTCTTACCCGCTTCAGTGTTCTTCATTAACTCTCAAAATTAACCTGACAAAAGAGTCAGATGAAGAGGCATGCGCCTGCCACATTTAAGCCCACTCAGAGTC
This sequence comes from Eurystomus gularis, assembly GCA_013400335.1. NCBI lineage: Eukaryota > Metazoa > Chordata > Aves > Coraciiformes > Coraciidae > Eurystomus > Eurystomus gularis. The sequence continues at coordinate 49,766 of VZZY01004310.1, forward strand.
TTGAAATCAAAATAAGATTCTGGCAATGAGCTAAATTAACATAAATCAGTATTTACAACAATATTGCAAATGTTTCCTTTCCATACAGATAATAATACATCTCATAAAAAAAACCAAACCAACAACCAAAAAAAACCCAGAAAGAGTACTGTGCCAATTGTATGTCTGATTACATATTACCTTAATTAGTCTTATCGTCTCTGCAATGAAAACCACTTCTGTGTCTGCCTGATACCCTTTGCTCAATGACATCTCAGTTCTGGGCAGAGTTTCTAAATTCTGTCACAGATAACACTACTGCTTATATTCTTTTGAATGAAGCTTAGTTAGCTGACTGCAGAAAATTGCTGAAAAGGACTTCCATACACTTTTTAGTGCTGAGCTCTCAAAGCTTAGTTTTAAGAATTTACTAAACATCATTCTAATGTTTTCAGATGCTAGTACAAGATCCTTTGAAAATTTTGCATTAACAGCACAGATTTAAAAAGAGAAATGACAAGAGAGCAAAAGAGTTGGAAAAATGGCAATAAAAAAAAGGAAAAGGGGTATGAACTTTCTATCATCTATTGGTTTCACTCATACAGCAAATACTTCTTCCTATTTTTAATAAGATTTGTATGTACATCTTCAGTATTGCATGATGTTCACTCTATACTTCAGAAAACTGACAAAAAAATCAGAAAACTGAAGTACTATACTCCTAATCTAATCAGTTGCCATACTCAATTAAATCGAATGTCATTAAATTTTTTGATTAAGTGATTCATCTTTTTAAAATATTTCTTATTTTTTATAGGAAGTGTCCAGTGATATAATCAGCTTTTCTGTCCTTATGTGAAATTCTTGTAAGTATACATGCCACAAGTAGAAGATTTTGTCTTAAAAAATAAACTTTTATAATTACTTAGAAAAATAATTCAAAATGTGCAAATAAATAATGGTCACTTTTCTTGTCATGTCGTTTTGAAGTCTTTTTGGGAAGGAAAGTTGGGCTGACTTATTTTTTATAAAATACATGGTACAAGCTGAATCATTGTCCCTGTCACCTGAAATTAGTGTCTTGAGCCTTTATACAGTTGGGCATGCAAGCATTTGGAGCAGTCTTTGTGGTTTCACTCCATTTTCCTGACAAGTATTCATTGTTTGGACAATGCAGTCCCACCGACTTTAAAATGGTTGCTTGTATGAAAAGGGGGTAAAAAACAGACTAAGATTCCTGTCTCTGGTAGCATTTTAGTATTTCATATCATCCTCTATCACGTCTACCTCCCATTCAGTGAACTATTGTGTAATTCAATAATTGTTTCATGGTTAAAAGTATTAAAACTAGATATTCAGCCAGACATTTCTACCCATTTTAATTTAAGATGCAGAGTTAAACCCTCCACATTTAAAAAATGTCAGTCCACACATGTCTTCCACATTTCTTAAATGAAAGTGAGATGTACACAGCGGCGATGATGGATTCAAGTTATTAAAAGCAAATGTTTTACTTTAACACAGACAAGTAGTATCATAAATACCATTTGCTTCTTATTCCCCCGGATGTGAGGTTGTCATCTGGGACATTCTGCTACTTATGATCTGTATTTTCCCATATTTTTTTCCTTTCCAAATATAAACCAAGTTTGAAATCAAATAAAACACTACTGAAATAACTCATGTGACATGGCTTTTAAGCTGTCTAATAATTCTAGATCCAGTGAGCTATCTAACAGAAAACACATGTTGACAATATTTGCTCAGTGTGTGTCTTCACTGGCAGGATAAAAGTTGTGCATGTACCTTCCAGTATTTGTGGAAAATTATTCTTTTAAGGATCTAAACAATAATCCTCATTATCATCAACATCATCATTCCAAACTCCTGTTGGTTGGCTCTATTTGTTTCTTCTCTCTGTTGCTTATTTACAGTAATTCAGGGCTATTTCATAACACAGGAATTCAAGAAAAGATGTGATAAAAAGTTGAAAATCGTATAACTGTATGATAGAAAGGTGCCTGTGAATACAAGCCAGTTATTCAAGTAGTGAAGTGAATAGTGAATTTTAACATCCCTGCAACTGGGTCTACCTTCATTGCTAAGAAAACCTATCCCAAAGTGTCACGCTTATCAAAGAAAAAATGTCTTTTTCTCCCCAGTATTATATCTTGCTGTAAATGTAAAGCAAATGTACAGTCTCCATGGAAACTAGACATTTTCCCAATTACATACTTCTTTTTTCCAGCTTCTTTGTAAGAAAAAAGAGCTCTGATTTAAATTTCATGTATTTTGATGGCCACTGACAAACAATGCTTAATTTTTCTGATAGCATAGCTCATAAACCACACTTACGTACCTTACTGTGTATGTTCAGTCTGTCTTTTTGCTCTAACAGGAGGGAAAGCCATTTGCTGAGGCAAGTTGATATAAAATTTATTCTACTGTTAAAAATATTAATTTCAATGGAAGTATAAATGACACTGTTATGCAGAGCAGAGCATACAAACTAATTCATGTGCACCAGGAAAGCAGAATAAAATCTTAAACATCTGCATTTTAATTGTAACCAGTGCTAGATTTCAGTGTTGAACAATTAACAATCATTACACCATTTTAAAATATCAGTGGGAGAGCGTCAAAGAAAATGAGTCTTCCGTGTTTACAAAAGATTTTGCCTGCGGCATACTGTGTGCTTTTGTGAATCATTTATCTTCTAGCTTAAGCCTGTCATGGTATGAAATATTGCAACTGTGATTCTGCATGACAGAATAATGAAACATTGAAAAAAGTCCATACTGCAGTGGCCTTTCCACAGAATTTTGGGCTTGAGAACCTGAAAAGATGCATATGAAAAAGCTTTTCTTTTCACTCCATCAAAAACTAATCCAGGCCAATGAGTTCCCTTCTACACACTGAATATGCTATTCCATTGTTTGTGGTTTTTTTCTCTATTGAGCTGGTTTTAGCTTCTTTTTTTTCTTAAACTCTGCTCTATTATACGGTCTCCTATACTGTGCTGGATGTCAAAATAGTTCCTGAAGAGGTTCCATTCAGCAAATATTTGAATGCTATATTTCACATTGAATGTTGGAGCCATAAGGAATATTATGGAAGAAGAGCTTTTGCTGTTTTCTCTAGGAAAATTACTTTAAATTACCTTACACTAGCAGCATTGTGCAAAAAGCATGTTTCCACTCTCTGTTGTGTGAATAATGTCTGAGCAATTTATATGCTGGAGGCACGGAACACCGCTCCTGTGAAGAAAGGCTGAGAAAGTTGGGATTATTCACCTTGGAGAAGAGAAGGCTCCAAGGAGACCCTGTAGCTGCCTTCCAGTACCTACAGGGGGCCTACAAGAAAGCTGGAGAGGGATACTTTTTACAAGTGCATGAAAGATTAGATTAGTGCATAAAAGCTTTAATGCTTTAAACTGAAAGAGGGTAGATTTAGATCAGAGGTAAGAAAGAAGTTCTTCACTGTGAGTGCGGTGACATACTGGAACAGGTTGCTCAGAGAAGCTGTGGATGCCTCCTCCCTCGGAGCGTTCAAGGCGTGCTTAGATGCGGCTTTGAGCAACCTTTCCTAGTGGGAGGGAATTACATGATCTTTAAGGTCTCTTACAACTCAAACCATTTTAGGACTCTATGATTCTACATCATGATGCACTTTAGCAAGTGAATTCAGGATGAAATATGGTGTCTATCCACCCAGGCCAGCATTTTGGGGAGACCATCTTGTCAGTGAGTGATCCCTACACAATCCATATCAAACACTGCAAGTGAAGGCTCTTTTCTTAATGTATTGTCTTCTATCAGGACCAAAAATAATGGTTACAGACGATAATATCCTAAAACTGATCTTAAAAAGCTCAACATTAAAAATGTATGGCTTTCCTTCTCTACAATTGTATTTGAATATATTGTGATGAGATAGAAATGAAAGCTATTACCTAAAACACATCCTAATATCCAATCTAAACCTCCCCTGGCACACCTCGAGGCCATTTTCTCTCATCCTATCGCTAGTTACATGGGAGAAGAGACCAGCACTCACCTCTCTACAACCTCCTTTCAGGTAGTTTTGTAGAGAGCAATAAGGTCTCCCCTCAGCCTTCTCTTCTCCAGACTAAACAGTCCCAGTTCCCTCAGCCACTTCTCATAAGACATGTTCTCCAGACCCCTCACCAGCTTGGTTGCTCTTCTCTGGACCTGCTGCAGCACCACAATGTCTCTCTTATACTGTGGCACCCAAAACTGAACACAGTACTCAAGCTGTGGCCTCACCAATGCTGAGTACAGGGGCACAATCACTTCCCTACTCGAGCTGGACACACTATTTTTGATACAGGCCAGGATGCTGTTGGCCACCTGGGCACACAAATCTTTAAAATTTCAGGCTGATACAAATAACTCTTTTGAATGTAGAAAACTTAGCTTAAATCAATTGTCAAAATTCCTTTGACTTTATAATGGTTGTTACTGGAATAATTTTAGTATCAATAGATCAGGGAAAGACCATGGGTTAGAAAAAAACACATATTAATAACTTACAAAAAAGTAAGTATCATTCAAGCAAAGATTCACATTTTAAAATCTGACCTTTTGGGTGCAAGGAATTCCACTCCCTATTACCATATGAGTAATAATCATTGAAAAAAAGCAGCTAAAATGGTAATAGTTGTTTTGGCCTTTCAGTGTGTCATGTCACCCTCATTTTTGAATGGCTACTGTTAGTTATTTGTATTTTCTGTATGCACAGGGTGGATTAAACATTTCCATGTTATATTCTACAAGTACCTGGCATTATTGTCAAAATATGCTGTTTAAACACAAGAAAGAGAGTAAAAGTCCATCCTGAGGTAAGCCAGCCAAAGGGCTCAGAGAAATTACAGATACTCTGTCATAATCATATCCTGAACACATCACAGAATCCTTGTATAGCAGGGTTAATCGTATCTAAACCATGATTTTCCTTCTTCGTATCAGTATTTTTTCTTTAATATACACTCTTAAGGGTCAGACAGAATTTCTTAATACTGTTCTTAATATGCTTAGTGTGTAACAAAAATGAGTATTTGTCAAACTATTCCAAGTATCTATACAGAATAGTGGGATTTTTCCCCCTTTCCTTGTCTTGTTGTGGGAATTCTGTCTTTATTTTCAGAAATTACAAAACTGCATTTCCATCCAGAATGTCAAAGATATGAAGTACAGAGCACTAACATTTAAAATCCTTTATTGCAGTAATTTTAACTCTTTGCATATTGTCATCTGTGTCATGAACTAAGAAGTATCAGATTTGATGGAAATGAGAGGACATAATCCTTTCAGTTTATCTAAAACTAATTAGCCAGGTCAAAAAAGCACATGCCTGTAACAGCTAGAAATAAATCAAGAATTGTGCAAATGTATTTAATTTTTCTGAATGTTCTATCATAATAAGTAGAGATTCTCATGGCTTGGGACACAATACATTAAAAAACCTGTTTATTTTTTAGTAGCCTATGCACCTCTATGTTATACACAAGAACAAATTAATTGGATATTAAGGCAGTTCAGTCATCATGAGTATGGCAGATGGATACACAGCAGTTCAAGCACTGCCTTTAATTTGAATAAAATGTTTGTAGAATCAACATGAAGGAAGATTAATAAACGCTCATTGCCATCTCCAGGCATCTGTTATTTGATGAACTGAAATGTGAGCAGTAGAATAAAATTCTACTTATTCAAGCATAAATCTGAAGCACAGATATTTAAAGAATAAATGATATTTAGTATGTGGCATACTGCTTACCAAGGATTTAAAGTGAACCACAAACTATCAACTGTCATCATAGCCATTGTTTAACAATAAAGTGAGATAAAATAATTCATAAACCCAGAGAGATAAAACAGTGATGTAAAGGCCCTGTCTTTCTTGGGGACAGAAGAGATCTTTAAAGGATTCATCTAGCCATCAGAAAAAATGCTAGGATGTAAGCGAAGTTTTGACAGAGGATCTGGAAATCTACAAAAACCAGACAGATGCACGCTGCTCTAATTTCATTCCTCATGAAAGACTATGCCTCGTGATGCAGAGAAGTCAAAGATTATGATAGCAGCATTACCAAACATTTAAAATAAATATTGCTTCCCCTGTTTATGTGGAATTACTGGAGCTATGCTACACTTTCTTGGGTGAAAAGAAACCTTAACTGGTATCGCTAACATATTTGGCTAGTTACACATTGGTTGTCACAGTGAGACAAAAATAAATGAACAGTAATTTCAAAAGATAATGGTAAATATAAGCATTTTGAGAAAATAGTGCACTATAAAAATGATTAAAAGTATAAACAAAATATCAGTTTAAAGCAACTTTTTCACATTAATATGTTCAATATAAAAGCAATCATACAAATCAACCAGACTTGTTGAAAGTATCCAAGCATCATAAAGATACGAATGAGACCAGATCTACTTACCAAACTCCTTAGGAACAGTGATAGAGTAAACACAGTTGTGACCAACACTATAATTCTTGGGGTAGTTTGGTGATAACACAGTGCCTTCAGAGCCTGTTGACCGGCTTCCACAGGGTGCTAAAACATGAAGATAATAAGTTTTGAATAATATAATATCAGAAAAAATCAGTTCAAAGTGATTTGTTGTGTGTTAGTATATGCTATTACAGTAAATTTTATTACACTTGTACACTGGATTACAGTTGTATATCCTGCGAAGTGCTGAGTATGTGTAATTTTCTTATATATCAAAGGAGAATTGATGGCACTCTGCAGTTTTCCAGATCAATTATTTTTTCTTTACCATTTACGAACCATCTTAATAAATCGATGGTGTGTTTTATACACAGTACGCTATTATTCACAACATATAGAACTATTATTCATTTGTATGATGCTTTATACTCTGATGAGAGCATAGATTATGGAGCCCTTCTGCACACTAGTAAATTCTTACTCATGCCAATAGACTCGTAATTCAAAATAATGTATAGAACTACTGAAATAAGAAAGTCGGGATTCCTTGACTGAACATGATGTAATACTTATTTATATCTTATTTATAACTTTATATAAAGTTTTGAACAAACACTTTATCACAGAAATGTCATTTTTATTCTATCATTAATAGCTATAATACTTGATAAAATAGCAGATTTACTAAAACAATGTATTCTTCTAAGGTTAACTATAGAAGTAAGCATTTGGCATCATGCAAAACCATCAAGCAAGAAACAGTGCTTTTTCTTCTTTTTCTTCACCAGATGTTCAGGTGCATTTATATGAAACAGTCATAAGTGTTCGTGTTTTCCTGTCTATTGCCCGCTTCTCATACACACTTTGTAATTTAGCAGTTTAATCTACCATCAAGATTATGGCATCTGTTTAGAATATTTCTTCTAACCACTTTGGACTACAAAACTTTTTTTAAATGAGTTTAATGTTAACCATCTATTTAACAAATTTGTTTCCTCTGTTAATACATAAGTGACTTTCTAAAGTACTACTCAATGTTTCATTTGCTAAACAAAAAAATCTGGGTTTTGTGGTATGCTCTCAAAACCTTAATATCTTCTAAATTATATTAAATAAGGAAAAAGATGGGTTTATTGCTATTATTTCAGAAGACTCACACAAAATGTATCATAGAGTATACCATGAAAAGAACACATCTTTTAATGCTAGCAACTTAAGGCCCCATCACTTTGAGCACGTATTTCTGTATTTTGCATCAACACAAGTTCCTTCCAGCATGGTGTAGCTGTAGAGTTTGACAGACTGTGTACCTGACATGGGAGCAGATGGCACCTATTGCTCTAGTGTACACATACAATTTGTAAATGATTTAATGTGCTAGCGTGAAAGTCATGATATTTGAAATATGTCAACAGAAGGACCTTGACTTTTGCTTGGGCATGTGCGTGTGATTATGGTAGATGCAGCACATAGATTAGATTAGTGATGCTCAGTACAGCTTTACTGATAGGCATCTATTCTGAGATCTAGAGTAAGCATTAAAACCACCATACATACACGGAATATTGTTCTCTATGGCTAAAATAACAATCCCAGTCAGTGTCTTCCCTCAATCCATCATCATGTGAAATATCAGAAATTCATGCTTTCTTGTGAAAATATATTTAGATAACAGAATTACTGGGTTTTTTTTTTTGCCAAGAAGCAATAGAGTCTTGGCTGAGCCTCATATCCAGGGACTTATTAGCATTGAATTATTTGAAAAACACAAGCTAGAAACTCTTCCCTAGCTGAATGTGGCAAATGCTTTTTACGATCTGCTTACCAGCTTGTAAGTCCTCAAGATTTTCTATTCCAGATTTTGGATGAAACAGAAGAGAATACGGAAGAATATAAGCAACAAAAGCACTAAAACTAGAGAGATAAGATTGCCAAACAGCATGTTACTTCTCCCTAACCTCCTTTCCTTCTTTATTGTTTGTGAGTTGAAGAAATGAGTTACTGCAACAAACGCTAATATACTAATAATACTGCCCCACACCAGCACTTGTATCATTATTATCCTTCCCTAATCAACAGATACACAATAATATGCAAATTCAGGGTAAAATTATTATTCCACTGAAATCAATGCCATTGATACCAAAAGGGACAGCATTTCACTGTTAATTTTTAATAAAACTTGAAGTAATAGCTCACAATAGCAATATTAAAAACTAAGTTGATATATATTTGTACTCAGCATATAGTGGACTGTGCAGATACCCTCAGAACAGGTTTCGGTGAACAAAGGCGAGATGCAAGCAGGTGTTAATTCAGCCCTGTCTTGCCTTCACAGACACTTATCTGTGGTGACCCATGGCGGGTTGTGAGAAATTCTACAGGTATGTTTGTGTCATACACAAGAATTTAAGAATTAGTACACTTGCAAAGTGTTCTTGATTCTCTGAGGTAGAATTATTATTTAACTATGTGTAGTTCTAGTCAAAATATTTCATAATATTTGGAAGGTAGTATCACAGCTGCCATAAAAATAATCACACCAGATAGTCTAATTGACATGCACATAGATTGCACGTAGATTTCTAAAAGAGATTAAACTCAGTAATTTTTGCAAATTAAAAAAAAATACAAAATACAATTTTGCGTGCGAGTGTTCTCATTAATACTAGTCTGATTAAAACAACTTCAATGACTCTAAAAGGTGAAGATAGTGCCATTTTCTTCTTATAACTGATATTAACAAAAATGTTTATATGACACACTGTCTGAAACATTTAAAAGTTTTTCCCACACACTGAGTCCCATGAAAGCAACATACATTTGTACTGGTTATGTAGTGGGCATGTATCTGGTCACATAAGAGGACAAGAGGGGACATTGGACTTGATGATCTCCAGAAGTCCCTTCCAACCCCTAACATTCTATGATTCCATAAGAGACACAGTACAAGGCTGGAAGCAGGATTTACAGCACGGCTCCTTTGGGTGCAAACTCTCTCAACAGAGCTACCTGCAGCCTATGCTACAACATGCTCCACACAGATTGGATTTAGAGATGGACTGTTCGTCACTCTGACATATGTAGAGTTTTATTTACAGCAACAACAAAATACTTGCATCAAGTATTTAATATGAATTTCTTTTACTTGGTGTTCTCATTCTGGACTTTTTCATTCTGCCTTTTCTGAGTTTACCTTTTCCTTTATTGGTCTCTCCCATTGTTTTCCAACCACTGCTATAATGACTCTTTATCCTCAGAAGAATTCACATTCCTAGGTCTCAAAAGAAATGGTATAAAGGAAGGTTGAATCAAGATGTAAACACACAGTTGACCTTTGCAATCTGACAAAATGTTTAACTTCATAAATTATTAGTTGGTAAGTGATTTAGTTCTTCCAGCAGAAAGACTGTCCTCCAAGACCTTTCTGAATGTATCAGGAAGGAGGAAGAAGTTTATCTGATAATTTAGTAAACCCACAGAGTTCACTGACTACATTTCCTTCCTTAACTTTTGGGAAATGCTTACTTTAAAATGCCAGAAGTTTCATGAAGACAAGATCATCACTAAACATTACTATTAAACCATTCATTACAACGAATAGCTATAGTGAATTAAAAACATTAATTTGATACAAAAGTAAAACATATTTTTGCCTCTGGAAAATACCTAGTATCTAGTTGTGTGGTTGAATTAGTAATTCTACCAACACAATGCTATCCATTGACTTTCACTTGTACTTATTTCAGCTATGTAGGTCTCATTGCCTTTGCATCAGTTTTACAGTGCAATGATTTATTTTATTTCCTAATAATTACAAAGTTAAAACCTGACAGGTTGTAAAAATCAACACGTCTAATTATTATGCTGTGCATTGAAAGGTCTGCCTACAGTAAAAATTCTAACAGACCCATTGTGCCCACAAATGTAAACTCTACGGAAAAGTAACAAATGCTGAGCACCACTTCCCTAGGAATTAAAAAAATCCTGCAGAATAAAACAAATCACCAAACCAACCAACCAAGAAAAAGTTCAAAACGCAAATAAAATTGTCAAATGTAATTCTCCAATAGTATTCCTATATATTTTAATCATGTTTGCTTAGATTCTGAAGTACTGTATCACTTTCTGTATTTATTTCTGCTTTATTTTATTCTCTGACATAGAAAGATACTACACAGTGTGCTCTTTGTCCTGCTTTCCAGAAACAGCAATGGAACACTAATAGGAAAGAAAGAGGCTTGATTGTGGTAAGAATGTGATAAGAATCAGTGTGTTGATGCACTGCTCACTGTTTCCTTGAAACATTAAGCATTTAATGGCAGAATGTTCCCTTTCTGTGTGTTCTGAATTCACTGTAATAGTATCTTGTCTTGTAAAATAGCACTCACTGCAGCCTTTGAAAAAGCTCCATCATAACAACAAAAAAGTCTAACCCTCTTTGTACTCTAAATTGTTAAGCTTTATTTATTATCTGGAAGATTACCCATCTCGATCATTAGTATTCACGCACCTTTGTCAAAAACCTAAATTCTACTGCTTTATGGTAATGCATTAGTAAATAGAAAATACAACATAAAATGCATTACTATCAGCAGGGACACTTTTCCCACATTTCAGAATACACTAGTTGTAAAAGAAATACAGGTGATCATCAGTGATAGCCAAATCACACAGCAGAACCCCAGATCCCTGTAATCTACACCTTACTGCTATAAAGTAAAATTATATATATATCTATCCTTTCTCCAGCAAAAGATTACAGGGCTAAAAGCCCCTGACATGCTTACTGCTCATGTTTTCCATCATACCTTTGCAGACTAACCAAAAGAAAGAACCTACAAGGAAAAACTTCAGTAAAAGAACTGTGAAGAACAGACTACAGAACTATGAGAATCAATCTCAAGTCTCTTCATCTTTTGAAGAAATAAGTATTTTTACTGCCAAATATTTTTTATGCAGCTTGAAGCTTTTAATTCTTGCTACTGCTTTCAGATCACCTACTTTCTAGATCCTACAGCAAAGATCTAATAGAATTTAATTGTAATTGCAGATTTAAGTGCCATATTGCACCATCCATTTTTAAGCAGCATTAATCAGTGGAATCAGTGGGGAATACTGCTTAAAAATGAACGGTGCAACATGGCTTTATGTCATGCAGATAAATTTGATTACACCGCTACAAATACAATAAAAAATGAAGAATAACAGTTCATAAACTCTGCAAAAGAAGGAAAAATATGCCTTGAAGAACTGCTAATGGGGTACTGACTTTTCACCCAATGGGCCACTGTTTCAAAATCCACACTAGGATATATATTATATCTAGGACACCTAATACTTAGTTGGTCAAAAAGAGTAACTTTAAAAAAATAATTGTTTGGTGATATGATATATATTTTTAGAATCTAATATATTGTTATGGTTTAAGTCCAGCCTGCAAGTAAGATTCGGACAGCTGCTGACACACTGCCCCTGCCAGCAGGATGGGAGGAGGAGAACTGGAAGGGTAAAAGTGAGAAAGCTCATGGGTTGAGATCAGAACAGTTTCATAACCAAAATAAAATATTTTCATAAGGAATAATAATAATAATAATAATAATAATAATAATAATAATAATAATAATAATAAATTGTAATGAAAAGGAAAATAACTGAGATAAATAAAACCCAGGAAAGACAAGTGATGCAAATGAAAACATTTGCTCACCACTAACTGACCAATGCCCAGCCAATCCCTGAGCAGCAGCCCTTCAGCCAATCTTCCCCCTAGTTTTGTTGCTGAGCATGATGTCATATGGTATGGAATATCTGTTTGGTCAGTTGGGGCCAGTTGTCCCAGCTGTGTTCCCTCCCAACTTATTGTGCATCTGTGGCGGATGAGCGGCAAGTTAAAGACCTTAACCCCATCAGGGATGGGCCAAGTTAGCTTGACAAGATAAATGACAACAGTGGAAAAGTACTGACCAGTAATGACCAAAGTCAATAATTGTAAAACCCTGTAAATACAAATCCTAAATTGAGGCCCACCGGAGCCCTCTGGGATCTCAGCAGGCTGAATCTTGGCATCTCCCCCTGAGCGGAGATGCCTCTCAGGCCAGACTCTGACCATTTGCTGGTAAAGCCAATGAAGAGAGCAACCAGCCATCTCTGAACACACACAAAGGGAGCAACCATTTGCTTGTAACGAGCTGATGAAGGGTGTCACCAACCATCTGCTAAGATACATGAAGGGACCAACTGTCTACTTGTAATAAGCCTCCAAAGGGCGACGTATTCCTTGGTGAAAGGATACCTGCATTTCTGATAATCTGCAGAAGGGCAGCATCCTGATATTTTGGGTTAACCTTTACAACTATATATATGCAGCTGTGTCTCTGTGTATGTGTGTGATTTGCTCGAGCAATTTTTGTTAAATTTTATGTGGATCATATTTATGTAACTGATTATTGATTTCAATTTATCAAATATTGTTAGTTTATGAGTTAAGTACTGTTAGTTTATAAGTTACCACATTAGTGTTTACATACTCAAATTGCTATTATATATCACAAAGACGCCGTGTTGCACTACACAGTACACCAATATCCCAATATTCCATAGAGTCCTTAGATATAAACCATTGACCAGGTCCGGGACTAGGGGTAGAACGAACCTTGTTCTCTGAAGGAGTTCAGAAGGAAAGGGGGTCTATTTTGAAGCTTGTGACTGAACAGGAGGGCCATCCTTACCCCCTTGTCCACCTCCAATCCCAATGACAGTCACTTTTAACCCAGTTCCAAATAATTTTACTGTGGCCAAACATTGATTTACATATACACTGAAATCATATCATACATAAAATTACGAACACAGTAATCCTATTATATTCTTTAACCAAGTTGTCTTATCGCAAGTAGTGTAGTGACCTTGCCATGAAATTGAACCTTGATTCTGTGCTATACATTATCAAATTACTAAACATTGTTAATAAACTGTATTGCTGCTTTCATATGGGTGAGTTGTGTTCCACTCATTTTGTGGCAAACAAAACTTTATAGCTAGTGATTTACATAAAGTCCCCACCCTACTTGCTAGTTGAGTGGTGTGAAAGAAAAGGCAGAAAAGGCCTTGACTCCATCTGCTGTCCCAGACATTTGCCTTTCTTAGGTGTACCCAAAGCTTGATTTGCAATAGATATGCATAGAATATTAGAAATTAGAAATTTAATTATTGTAATATTGCTTTAAATATAATCAATCATTAAAGAATTAGCAAACGATACAGTACAATTCTAAAGTAGCTACACATAAAAGATCTAAACAGCATGCATAGGTATTCTTTAGCTCAGCCAAGAAGTAAGATTCTGAGGTTTTAACACTGGTGAAATTCTTTGCTTCTTGTTATGCAAGAGGACACATTGATAAAAATGGCCGTTCTTAGTCTTATATCATATAAATCAGTAACCTGTAGTTAAAATGTGTTAATACAAGTTGACAAGCCACAATGTTACTAAAAATCAATTAGAAACATTACCGGTAATGTCAGAGTAATGTTGGCTTTTACAGAAATATTATTTCTTTTGCATGTAGAACCACTGCCAATGAGATACAGCAAAAGCAGTCTAGATTATACTAGTGAGTTTTGTAGGTGATGAACACACACACTCAAAATACTGGAAATCCCTTGGAAAACAAGTGATCATCAATCACTTGGAAACCTACGGAATTACAGGGTTTCATTCTAATACTATAATGATATTCTCAGATAATTTGAGAAAAAGTTTATACTTTGTAGCAGCTGTGATCCACTGCTACTGCTAGAAAACACTAGCAGCATGTTTTTGGTAACAAGATGTTCTAGAGATATGCAGATGGGCAGCATACAACATCAAGGAATTTTGGATGGGTAATACACTCATTACAGTCTCCCCACCGCTAAAATAGTGAGTCCTATTATCAAAACAAGATTCAGGAGATGATATCACTTACTGGCTCTCTAGTGACAAGCAGATGCTTGGATCTATGCAGTTCTAAATGTACTCCTAAAGCTAGTGAGTTCTAAGAAAGCTCATAAGTCTAACTTTCATCCTCATGTTTTTATGTTTCTTCTTCTGCATAACGACAGATGTTTTAGGTATGTCCTTGTCCACTAAGGTTAAGGAACAAGAAATATTCTCAGTGAGACATCAACTGCATTATCTATAAAATTACTTAGAAGTAGTCATCACACTCTTCATCACATAATACGAATTTTTTTTTTCTTAAACCAAGTAAGTAATGAAATACAATTTAGATATAAAGAGTGCACAAGTGAATAAAATAATACAAAAGCTATATAGCCTCTGAAAAAAAAAAGAACAAAAGTGTCTTATCGGAAGGGATTATTATTTCTTATGAAGGTCTGTAAATCCTTACACATCTTTCAGTCATACCTTCTCAGGAGTCAATGTCTGAATTTAAATTTGTATTTAGTTACTGTTTTTCAGCTGTGGAAGCTGTAAGTCTGATGTGCTCTTTCAAAGAAATGAACGGCACTGAGGCACAGGCTGACTGCAAAGACCTATTCCACCACCATTTGCTATGATCAGAGACTGTTTCACTGCAAAGAGTGTTATTCTAGCACAAATTATGCTAGACAACATTTTGTCTCATTAGATGGCTCCATTCTCAAAGCCTGATACTTCAACTCCATTTTATTGGCAAAAAGAAAATAAAACATTACTTATATGAAGGAATCACAACTTTATTCTGTAAGTACTTCTGAAATGAGCCAGACTTCTGGAAAGGTATCTCACAGAGTTCTAGTGCATTTATCAGCTGGAGGCTGAGATCTCTGGTGAAGTAAAAAACACAAAGGAGTAGAGGCACCTCACCATCCTCCAGCTTTGCTGGCAAAACTAAACCAGAGAGGCCTCAGATCTAGTTCCTTGTTCCAGGGGCAAGCAACATTAAAAAAAGTCTTTGCCTGCTGCAGAAAGGCAATGTGATCACTCAATGATGCCTTCATGAGCTGCATACACTTCCTTCAAAAGTTAAGAAGAAAAACATTAGTGTGTGAAACATCATTTAAGAGTCTAGAAGACTATATCAAACTGGAAATTAATTTGTACTGCCACTATCTGTTGAATTATTTTCCTTGCAGAAGGCTATTTTTTGTACTATTAGTAGAAAAATGAAGAATTAAGATTAATAATTCTCTATAATTTAGCTATTTTAGATTCAAAATTTGCTACTGTATATGTTAAATACAGATTTATTAAGACATCTAATTCAGTCTAATTTCAGTGAGGTTAATTTTTTAGTTTTATCAATAAATTATTTATACACTAAACATTTATTTAATATCTGATTATGCTTAACTAGTAGATATTTTGACATATACATGTCACAGGCTTTGAAAATAAATAATTCCTGATGTGTAAGTCTACCCTGACATGTTTAACCATGCATTTCGTCGTTTTGTTCTTTTTTATAATCTCTACCTATTTTCTAACAGTGGAAGATGTCCAGTTGCTTATCATGGAAGGTTTCTGACATATTCCTCACCTTCCACTTTGACAGGAAGACTAACTTAACTTGAGGTCAACATTTGTACTTCAAACACTTCATATCTAGACTGTTTCAAAACTACATAGAAGAGTCTATCTCATCCCAGCAACTTGCTATAAAGCTATTTATTGATTTTCTTTAACAACTCCTCCATAACTGCTTCCATTTGGATACAGCTCCTTAGAGCCAAAAGAATGGTTCTAATGAAGGACCTCTCTGGTTACCTCAGCAATGTAATATAACAAACATAACATAACATAACATAACATAACATAGCATAAAGTAACATAATGTAAAAACATCCTACTTTTCTCACCTTTGAAAAAGTGTGTTAGGGGTTAGATTAGGTTCACATGTTTTCAAGTTGTTTCCCAAAACCTTGTTGGCCACACTTTTTGCTACCCTCTTTTTAACATGAATTCCTTTCCCTGGCAGGAAACTTAAACTCTATTACATTCCCTGACTGTGCTGTTTCACCACCTCTTTTGGGGATCCTTTTAGGTTTTACTTCCAATTGGTGAGATTCTAAAATGGTATTTCTAAATGTTTTCCAGGTCACCAGTAAATACTTATCTTTTGTTGTTGTCTTCAAATTAATTTCAATGAGCTTCCTCAGTTTGATATAGTTCCCCATACAAAGTTGAAAAATACTGTTATTTTTTTTCTCTTCTCTTCTCATGTTGTCTAACTTGAGTGCATTATGGACAGACACTTTGGATACATTCTGAGCATATTATTGTCACATTTACTGTCATTGAGAAAACCTATTCTGCTTTAGGCCAGCTGTTTCGCTATTCTTTTGATACTTATAATGCTAAAATAAAAACCTTAATCGAGTCACTAATATTTGAACTGAGGATAATATAAACATCATTGTAGTGTTCTCTGTCAGTTACTTATATGTTCTCAACTGTAACTCTAAATATAGCTTAATACCTGAATACATTTTTTATTAAAAAGTTCACCCATTAACCAAGCCAGTGTATTTCCTGACGTGTTGCATAGGTAAAGCTTTAAACTACCAACTTAGTCAGTAACTGGTTATCAAAACAATAGAAATATATAAAATGAAGTGCAGTATAAGTGAAAGGAAATGTAGCCTTTTAAATTCATGACAACAAAACAACTGCCGCAGTATGTGAAATACGCAAATGAGTGTCACAGTTGTGATTTTTTATATTAACTTCTGTTAGCACACAGCTACACTTCAGGATATAAAAAATAAATACATAATTAAAACGTTCCACAGAATATCTAAAAACTAGAAGCAAAGCTTTGTGTGGAAGATACTGTTACTTCAAAAGAGTGTGAGATGAGAAAAAGCTACTATGCATGCAGCTTCTGAGTGAAATACCAAGGAGCATGACATCTTAGAAGAGGTGGCTATCGTCTTTAAGCTAGATGATGATCTTGCTTACGATTCCTATAGTAGGTTGACTAACTGCTACATGTAGCCCAGTCAATCACAGAATCACAGAATGCTAAAGCAGGTAGCACAGGAATGCATCCAGGCAGGCTCTGAAAGTCTCCAGAGCAGCAGAATCCACAACCTCCCTGGGCAGCCTGTTCCAGGGCTTTGTCACCCTCAAATAATTTTTTCCTCACGTTTAGATGGAACTTCCTGTGTCCTAGTTTGTGCCCACTGCCCCTTGTCCTATCTCTGGGCACCACTAAAAAGAGACTGGCCCCATCTCCTTGATACCCACCCTTTAGACACTTAAAAGCATTGATAAGATCCCTTCTCTTCCACAGGCTAAACAGATCCAGGTGTCTCAGACTTTCTTCATCAGAGAGATGTTCAAGTCCCCTAATAAACTTTGTAGCATTCTGCTGGATTCTCTCCAGCAGTTTCCCGTTTCTCTTGAACTGGGGAGCCCAGAACTGGACACAGGACTCAAGATGAGGCCACAATAGGGCAGAGTAGAGGGGGAGGAGAACCTTGGAGAACCTCCATTGACCTGCTGGCCACATTCTTCTTAATGGATGCCAGGATGCCCATTGGCCTTCTTGAACAACAGCACACTGTTGGCTCATAGTTAACTTGTTGTCCACCAGGACTCCAAGGTCCTTTTCCACGGAGCTGCTTTCCAGCAGGTCAACCCATAACCTGTACTGGTACATGCGGTTACTCCTCCCCAGATGCAAGACTCTACACTTGCCCTTCTTGAACTTCATTAGATTCCCCTTTGCCCAACCCTCCAGCCTGTCCAGGTTGCACTGAATGGCAGCACAGCCTCCTGGTGTTCCCAGTTTCTTATTATCAGCAAACTTGCTGAAGGAATACTCTGTCCCTTCATCCAGATCATTGATGAAGAAGGAAAAGAAAACCGAATTCCATTTTAAAACAATGCAGTCTCTTAATTGCAGGTTTTTCTATTCCACAGAACCCTCCCTAGTCCCCATTGTGACAGTCAATGTAAAGATGACGAAATATGTGCAAAGAATGAAATACGAGTCCTACACATGTATCCACCGACACATCCCACCTAATAAATCTTCTTCCAGTATGGTGGGTTAATGAAGTCTTACTAGACAAGAGTGTGGACCTTCAGACTGCTGCCCAAGGTAAAGTCAGAAACATGCGTACTTATCAGGTACAGCTGATGCAGATAACTGGATTAGCTTCTTTAAATCCAGTTATTAATTAATTGACTTAGCATAATTACTGACTGATACTACATAATCCTATCCTACTTCAGTGGTTTTCAGTCTTTGGAAAATAAATATTTGTTTATCTGTGGGAGTAAAGTCTGCGTTTTTTTTTTCCTTCTAAGAACAGAACACTTTGCAACTACTCTGTCCTAAAAAATATTCAAAGAAAAATAGGTACCTATGATACTAACACTTAATACAGAAACAAGCTTATATTGACTATTTTTTTTTCTACACCTGAAACTATGTAATGGAATAAGGGTTTTTTTTAAGGAATAATAAAGTTTTCCATCTTCTACTGGAAAATATACATATTCAAATCAAACAAACAAATGCCAGTTTTTAATATTCTTAATTTTAAAAAATCACATACTTTATCCTGCATTTTCATCTGTGCTTCCTGTATGCTTTTATTGTCAAACAAATTAGAAAAAATGTGTCTGTTAATTTATACATTTTATTATTTACATGCTATTCTCAGTAATATTAAAGTTCCCTGTTACCCTTTCCTTGCTTATTCATGATGTTTATTCAAACAGTTTCATCTAAGCAGATCTATCTGAAATCATGCCTTGGATATACATGCTTTATTTCAGATACATTTTTTTTAGTAAAGAATATAAAACATTAAGGCTAAAAATATCAAAGCTCATATAGCTTAAACTATTTCTCCTTGCTAACATTTACTTAATTAAACCATGCTTCTAAAAATTAGCAGCAGATTTAGTTCAACAGAAGATGAAGTACCTGGTTTTATAGTGCCCCATATTTAACTAATCCCTGAAATACCTTGGAAATCACGATTCTCTAGAAGCTGATTTTAATGAGATAGTTGTAATTAACTACCATATTTCATTTCTTATGCTTTATTTACCATTATATTACATTAGTAATTCTTAAATGAGGGCTTGGAATAATTCCACACAAACATATTGAATTTATTATTCAATGCACATTGTAAAGCCATATGTTGAGTTCCCTATGTATAAGCAAAAGGTCAAACACTCAAAGGAATGCTTAGTTTGGGTACAGGTATTGTCTGTATTTATTTTTAATTGTTTTCTGAACTTTCTGGAATTATTAACCTTTACAGTTCATTCCAGCAACATTTTCACTTTCCCTGTTACGAAGAGAAGAACAGCTTTAAGAAAACTGTGGAGTTTTTGGCAAAATACAAGCTGTCTGCATAACCATATAGAAAGATCTTATTTCTGTTCCCTATTCCCAAAACCATTTATGTATTTTACAGTAAACAGCCAGTGGCTTGTCATAGGAAGAATGAGCCTACTATCTCCAAGAAGCATATACTGATAACCAAATCTCTACTTAATTCTACTTTCTTCAGAAGTCTTTCAATTGCCTTTTCAAGTCTGACTATTAAGAACTAACTTTTCAGAGTATGTAACATTCGAGTAGCATTTTACACATCCATAACACAATCCTCGACTTCAATTCTACTTCTAAGTACTTAGGTGACTCAGGCTGTGTGATTCTGTTATTCTGGGCAAAAAGAAAATGAGAAATGCTTTGCAAGCAACATTTTAAGTAGAGCATACTGCTTAAGTTGTCAAACTGGACATTACTTTGGAACTATAAAGCACAGACAAACACAGAGTCTCATTCAGAGTAACATTCAGCTTCATTAGCTGCAAGAATACTCTGTGCCTTCGACAACCGCCTGACTCATTCCTTACACACATTCAAACTTTGAAATAGATTAAATAGTGGCCCTTCACATGGTGACTTCAAACATAAGCAACTCTCTATCATCACTGGATCAAAACAGAACAACTGATGCCCTCTCTCAACCATACTAGTATACAAGATCACTGCTGAAGATGTTCCAAACACACCCTCACCTGCAAGACAGCCTTAATTCTGTCATTGACTAACTTTTCAATGCCAGATTTTTCAGTCTTAAATTTCTTTTTTTTTTAACATAAATACCACATTTTACTACTTACAATGGTATAATACTTTTACACACACATTACTTATTAATCATGGTTTAATAACGCTACATACATTTAGGCTATACTCCACTCTTTAATAATAAATATAATTTTTACTATTTTAAAGGACAAATTTTCCCTCTCTACGCACTTCATCTTGCCTCTCATCATGTGTTATTTCATTCTTCATAACTTCAAACACAAAGACACGCAGAGTTAACAGATTAATTGGTGACATTGCACAGTATCATAAACACAGTCACTGCAAGGGAATATGATGCTTCCCCCCCACCCCAGTTTTACAGATTTTAAAGATTTAAGGGAACTATTGAGTAGTTTTAAATTAAAAGCATCAATCTTGTCTTCATGTTTTACAGTGTAAATGTAATGAAGTTGAATTCCTTACCTAATGATGTGCAAGCGTGACAGTGCACAATAAAACTGCACAATATGAGAGAAATAACAGTTCTACCTTGTATGAATGCTCATTTAAGAAAGGTTTTGGAGGTAGATAGGGAAGAAATCTAATCAGAATGACCCCTCAATATTGAAAAGCCAAGAGCAGGTGGCACAACTTGTTCCCATGCCCATGGCAATTAATGAATTTCACTCTGTAATATCATTTAGCTAGTCATAATTCAAATGTAAAATTAGTAGGGATTAATTTGTTTTAAATGAAAGTGTCATGCTTCAAGAGGAGGTAAATGGATGACTGCAATTGCAGCATCACCTATGCCACCCCTTCAACATATTTTAAAGCCTTCAGTACTTTTACTACCTTAATGGAAAGCTGATTAAGGTTGGTCTTTGCACTCCAGTGCACAGTAACTCTCTCAATGACTTTATTTCACTCTTTATACCATACATACCAATCATTAAAATTCATGCCATTCTCAGAGTTTCTGGGCAAAGCCTTTCCCAATATGAGAAAGACAGACACTGGACTTTTGAGAATTAATTCAGATTTTACCAGAATTTTCCTTTAGTGATTATAAGCCATCCTGGTTTTGTATCCTCACTGTATTTCTGTGTCTCTTCTACTATCACAATCCTCTGCCACCTCCAAAGTATGAAGACTTTTATGTATGTGTTTACAGCAGATTTAAGTCTTTGCCAAAGATAGGGTATTTTAAAGCAAATTCATCACATTGAGGAACAAGCCTCTTGCAGAGAACTTCAAATCAAGTATTAGCTTGGCACATTAAATAATTAAAAAGATTTAAACGTAAGTTGTTTTAGAAAGAAATAATTAAGGAGCAGTAACTGTAGCCAACCCAAAATATGGTTACTATTATCTATCAACATTATCTCTGTAATAACACCTGATCCTGAACTCAGTTACATTTTAGGTATGAACTTAAACTGTTCTGTCTATTGAAAACAACCAGTTTTACCTAGAAATGTATTTTGTTTAGTTCCTTTTCAAAAAGAGATTAAAATGTTAAGTTTCACAGATGGAAGTTAATGAATGTTAGTCTTCCAACAATTGTTTCCGCACTTTCAAAATCTTATTTTAATTGCATATATATGTATATGATAGTTGAGTGTTTGGGAATATAAGCAAGCATTCTACATTTGTACTTAAAAAATGCAGAATGGGAAAAAAAAAGTTAATGAAAGTTCCAATTACTTTGATCAAAATCTTTATATCCAAAATATTATATACACAAAAAAAGCCTTGATTCTTACTGGTATAAAATACATCATCACACATCAGTCCTATCTGATCGTTCTTCTGACATACTTGAGCATTTTACAAAATGTAAATTTGATTACCTAGAAATTCAAACTTGTCTTTATCTACCTATCCTAAATAAAAATCACCAAAAAAAGTATTTTAGCCTGATGTGGCTTAGTCTTTTATCTTCTTTAATATCTATATGTTTGCCTATGACAAGAGCATTCTCAATTCTTTTAATGTTAATAATGGTGAAAATTCTGATTTTCACTTTTTTCTTGCAATTTGTAATAGTACTTGCTCTACAATTTATCACATTAAAAATTGACTAAAGTCATGGTTTCAAAAGACCACACCAATATGCAATAACCACATCAGTACCATAGCTTCACTAAGTAAAAAATGCATTAAAATGTGACCTACAAAGCCTCTGATTAAGTAATCAATATTGAATGATCAATGAAAAAGCTGTCAACATTTAATACATTACAAAATTTTTAAAAAAATTGTAAGATCAAGCTTTTCTGTGCAGTCTACCATCCTAAAAGCTTTCAGATATAAACCTGATCTGGGCTACCTCAAAAAGCTGTGTCAAGTTAATACAGATGGAAAGAAACAAAAAAAATCATTTGGAAAAGTATGAATTACTGCAGATTATACTAAGAGCTGCTACCAGAGCCAAAAAAATTCCACAGGTACTTCCTCTGATGTATCAGTTTTCAGGAAAACTTTTATCTGAACGAAGATGAGGCTGCAGGCACTCCTTTCACCAGCTCCTAATAATGTGAATTATCCTCTAGGGCATATGATAGAGGAGTGGACATGTAGACATGAAGTCCTCTCTCCTTCTTCATAATTAATATGCATCTCATTTTTAACATATAACAGCTATAGTATGCAATTGTGTACCTAAAACTGGGAATTAAGTTTTCTTGTTGCAATCCTAACAGATTCTCCTCACAGAGCAATCCCAGACTGATAGGAACAATCACCTCCTTATTTTCCATGTGCCCTAGTACAGTTTCCAGGAGGATCACTGAAAGAGGTAACTGTTTTAAAGTGAAAGAGGGTAGATTTATATTAGTGCCGAGATTTAGGGACAGTCCACCAGACCTACAACAGAGGCTCTCTGTTAACCCCTCTTTCCCCTGCAAATGAAGAAAGAGAAAGAGGATAAGGGAGAGAGACTTACGGCCCCATCCCCATCCAAATGGGAGAGGAAGGGAATAAGAGAGAGGCTTCTGGATTAGAAAACTAAAACAGTTTTAATTGAGATAATGATAATAAAATGGGATATATACAAAACCAGTATCAAACCCAACCTCCCCCTGATGGCAATTACGTCACCATCAACACTGAGGCTGTGGAGCAGGCACCAGGAAAGTCCCAGACTGGGCTCAGCAGCTGAAGGGATCTGGGTTCAGGAGCTCGGTTCAGGAACACACGAATAGGATCTAGTGGAAGGTGTTCCTGTCTGTGGCAGACGGGTTGGAACTAGATGATCTTTAACATCCCTTCAAAACCAAACCATTCTATGATTCTATGACTTTTCTGGTTTTCCTTCAAACAAAAGACAAATAGTACATATGAATAGTCTGAATATTGATGTTTTATTACCCAAAAAAACCCCAAATATTTGAGATTGTTAGATATATCTTTCAGATGGAGATATTTTGTAGTCTGGATTAAAATATTTCTAAGGATTAAACCAGACCATAATGAAATGTAGCAGTATTTTGTAGTGATCAATAAGTGATGTCTTCTGGTAGGAACAAGGTTTTTACACTCAATTATAAATGTGATTTCCCACCACAGGGCTTTTTGTCATTCTGTAAATAATTGTGGTTTTTTACCAAAAATTTGAAATTAACTATAGTTTGTGAGGCTAAGAGAAATCATTAATCACCATCTATGTCGTAGTAATATTGCTTCTGCATATATTAATTACACCCTGTTTTTAACATCCACCATGAAATGCCAAATAGCTCAGCGTATTAGCTGGGATAATCTTTGCATGTGTACATTAAAAAATGAAGCCAATGATTTGGTTCACTTCCCACACTAATTAGAAGGAGTCAAGGTCATTTTAAATAATTATTTCAACCAAATGCAAGTCGTGCCTAATGCACACAGGACTAGGTAAAAAAAAATAAAAAAAATTTGGTCCATAAAGGTGAACTTACAAAACTATCAGCTTTATGCACTGAGTAGATTTTGGAAAATTAGTCCTCTATGATCTGGAAAGCTTTTATCTAACTCCAAAATCATCAGTTACTGATTTTTAAGATCTGTAGGCACTCACATTTTCTAGTTTTGCACATTCTCAGGAAAGCAAGTTTTAACTGACTGAGCAATTCAGTACCCAGTTTATGCTGAAGCCTGACCAGACTCAGAACATCAGTGTTCCTTCAACAAAGTTTTCCTATGGGACTTGATCACAGAATCACAGAATAATAGGGTTTGGAAGGGACATCTGGAGATCACCTAGTCCAAGCTCCCCGCCAGAGCAGGTTCACCTAGAGTAGATTGCACAGGATGGCATCCAGACAGGTTTTAAATGTCTCCAGAGACAGAGACTCCACTATGTCTCTGGGCAGCCCAATCCAGTGCTCTGCCACCCTCAACATATAGAAGTTCGTCCTCATGTTTAGTTGGAACTTCCTATGTTGAAGTTTGTGCCCATTACCTCTTGACCTGTCACTGAGCACCAGTAAAAGGAGTCTGGCCCCATCCTCCTGACACTCACTCTTTAAGTATTTATAAGCATTGATAAGATTCCCCCAAAGTCTTCTCTTCTCTAAACAGCCCCAAGTCCCTCAGCCTTTCTTCCTAAGAGAGATGTTCTAGTCTTCTAATCATCTTTGTAGTCCTTTGCTCTACCTCCTCCAGCAGTTTCTTGCCCTTCTTGGACACGGGAGCCCAGAACTGAACACAGTACTGCAGACATTTTTAGAAAATGCTTAAAGCTATCCCAAATGGTTGTCCTTTGAATATAACAGAAACATGGCATTGATTTTCTTGGTAATTCTGAAAGAAGGATATATTTTTGCCCACGTTTTATTTAAAAGGCTAGACATTAGAACAAGTCAGACCCATAACTCCTTTCTCTAGGTGTCATTCAAACTCTTCTACTGTCTTTCAGGAGTATGTCTTTAGTTATTCAAAATGGGTATAGAGATGGTTCCCTATCCTCTTCTATTGATATTTCACAATGCAGTGAAAACATCCATATTAATTGCAACAAGAATGGTTTTTACTTAATAGGATCTGACTGTGGACCACTGTGTCAAGGTTTAGGGTCCTGGTTTTATCAGTTTCATCCTCATGTTATCCATGTTACTTATCTGATAATTTTCTTAATGGAAATGATCAAATATTACTGACACAAATTCCCTTAGAAGATAAAAAGCTTTTCTATGTTGTTTGAATTATACTCTTTACAAGACCAATTCTATGCATTGTAAAGCATGTCTCTTGAGCCCAGAGAGCCACCTGAAGTATTGAAAGTTCTCCATTCCTGTCCTCTGACATACTTAGCTCCAAATATAAGTAAAATTTTTTACATAGCTGAGACTATGTCAGGAGGCAAAATTCAGCTCTCAAACTGTTTCTGTCAGCTCCATGTAATTGAAACCTAATAAACTGATACTGTATTTCTCACAGCTATATAAATGTTCTGTTTTCCTTGAGTTAAATCCTGCAAAACTGGAAAGCATCTAAAAAGCATGGTAAAAACATACTATAATATATCACAGTAACATATCTACAAACCTTCAACTCTGAACCGGAGGAAAAACTAATATAAGAAAAAAGTGAAAACTGCAACTTTTATGAAGCCTACTCTGTGACATCATATCCTGGAGAACTGTGGGGTTTGTCATCTTTGAAATGAGGCCTTGTTCATCCAGGAAAGAAAATTGTCCATTGAGAATCAGTGACAGAAATCCACTACCCCTTTTATTATAAGATTGTTTTTTTCCCTTGTATTGAAATGGCAATCCTTCCAAGCAAAATACTCTCTCTTTAGTCAATGTTAAAATAGATATAACTGGAAGATTCCTAAATATATTATAAGTGCTGTGAATAGACACAAATATTACATCACTGATAAAGAAATCCTTTACCTTTCATTATCGGTGAAAAAGACCTTTCCAAAAGAAGGAAATCTTTCTCCTCTTATACACAACAACCTTCCTCACCAACTCCTCTCTAGAAAACAACATTGCTATCTCATTTTAAAATGAGGAGGAAACTTGTGACTTCTATTGCACACAATCTACAAGTTTGAACACATTTCCAAGTTTGCTAGGGGACCAATTTCCAATTTGATGCCACTGAAGTTTGGTATTCAGTGCTGTGATAATTTTGGTGGATAATGAAAATACTGAAGTTCTTCAAACACTTATAATATTGTTTATTCTTCATAGCCGACAATATTTTTTTTCTGTTTTGCTGGTACTCCACCATCCACTTTGCATTAGGAACTGAAGTACACAACAAAGAAAATCCATATTCTATTTAAAAGAAATATATTTACATTGTAAATGCTTTTTTTGTCTTGAAATTATGAAAAGCAAATGGAATTAACATGTTAATGAGATTTTATTTTAAGTTATAAAGCAAATGTCAATTTTATAATTTGCCATTTTTGTGATGTGTATTGATATTGGGATACATGGAGGAGGTTTTGTGCTTAATCTACAGAATATGTGAATATTGTGGGGTTTTTCTGAATTGGCTATCAATGGTTGGTAAGAATTAACACCAAATTTGTAAAATATAAATTGAATCTTTTGTTAGAGTCTAAATCTGAAAATGCTTATACTTGAGATAATCCAGTGTAATATAACTAAAGTCAGGAGACTCCTGAATGAGTGGCGTTCTTCATATCCATAGGAGTTTGAATGATTATACACTTGCTGCATTTCAAGGCTGAATTTTTATGAAGACCACATGTACAACAGTTTAAATGAAGTAATCTTGTATATACAAAATATTTTACCTGTGCAGTTTAAATAACCAGCAATAACAAAAGGAAACAAACATACATTGTGATATCTTTCTGTTTAAATACATCTGTATGGTATATATCTCTATACTCTGCTGTAAACTGGCTAATTCAAGAATATAGGTCAGCATAGATTGTGACATTACTATCAACCTCTACTTGCAATAATAACTTGTAGCACTATTCATCCAATGTTATTAAAAACTCAAAACAATATTTACTCTGAGTTATTGAATATGTTATTTTTATTAAAAATATAATGGAAAAGGGTTTTGTCCTAAAAGAGAAGTTTATTGAAATTTCTTCTAATTTTGTACCTGTTTCTTCCATATGACAATAATAACAGCAACTATAATAAATAAAAAACAGCTCCTACCATGACAACTGGGCAGGGCTCTGTTCCATCCAGGTCTTCCATCATCTCCCATGATACACGTTAGTGTAGAATATCCTTGAAGAACATAACCTGCATCGCAGTAATATGTGACAGTGGAACCCAGTTTATAATCCATTCCAAGTCTTGTTCCATTCATTATATTTCCAGGATCAAAGCAAGACTCACGAAGTTTTGCTATAGAGGAAACAAATGCAAATGTAACTCTGAATATAATCTAAAATGTTACAAATATTTTCTGGAGTTCCCTTGTGGTCTTGTCTGAGCACCCTGTAGACACATAATGTTCCTTTTTTATATATATAATGAGCAAAACCATGTCTCCTATATTTCCCCTAGATAATACAGAGCTCCATTATGAGAACTGTTTTTCCAGAGTTTACTGTGACCAGTTATGAAGTTATGTAGTTAGATGACATTAAGATCCATGGGCACTGTTCCAGTAGATAAGACACATCATAGTTTTAGTATCTGTAGTCTAAAAACTGCTAAGTGGACAAAACCAATGTAAGTAGTTTGTTACAGAATAAAAAAATATGCAAACAATAATTTATTGAAAATTAATAAACCCTTTAAAATATTTCTTAAATTGATCTCTTTTTTTATTTATAGCTATTTGTTTCAAAATATAAAAATAAATTTAAACATATCCATGTGGTCTTCCCCTCTTCCTTCTATAATGTGAATACTGGTGTGTTTAATATCCAAGACATAACAAACTGCACAAAAGTAACCACTCGACACTTCCGATTAACAACATTACTATGTAGAAGGGAGAAAAGGTAAACATTTCGGGAGAATTTGCAATGTTTTTCCATTAAGGAAAAAATGCTAACTCTATCGGGAAATGGTAGAAGCTGGAATGAAACAGATTATTTTGTACTATGCAGAATGGAGTTTGGAGTAATTTATTTTATCAAGTAGAAGATAGAAACTTTCAGATTTTCTTCTTTACCATTTAAGACTTTTTTAGGGAACACTTATCCACTTTGTGCACAATCACTGCCAACTGTCTAATACATCAAAAGAGGTGCTTTTCTTTTACCAGGCACATTTGCACTGTGAGACTTTCTGCTACAGGTAGGTATGGTCGCCAAAAGACTGTATGAGTTTTGAAATTCTTGGAAGGCTATTTAAGAGCTTTAAACACAATGACACTTTATCAGATTCTGGCAGTGCCTAAGGTGAAGTTTCTGAAAACTTGCCAATAATAGCAAGAAATTATTATATATTCGACTTTTATCTACTTTAGCTACATATCAGCTATTGGGCACTACTAGAGACAAGCTAATGAACCAAGGAGATTGTTGGTTTGATCTAAGGCCATTTTTATGTTGTAGTATTTCTGAGAGGAGAGAAAAATTACACTGCAAAACCCCAGAAAGAATTGAGTCATTGGGGTGCTGTATCACCGTAAGACTTGCTTGTCAAGGCCCAGGGTAGTGTTCTGGACAGTGGCATGGGGCATGGGATATGTTTCCATCCATCCTGTAGAGATATTGATCTTTTCTATTCACCAAGAACCACCCTGACTGCCATGATCATCCAGAGATGATAGAAAGCAGCTTTGCAGTAGCATCAGCCAGCTTCCCCAACACTCTTGAGTACATCTTATCTGTTCCAAGGGAGATATGTGCAACTAGATGACTTAATTGCTTCCTGAATCTTCTTCCGCTGCAGGTAATGTTGTACTCCCTCAAACCCTACTTGTAGGTTCAGAGAGGATGAGAGGCAAAACATAGCAGTAAAAAACAAGGTTAAAAGGTACTAAGTACCACAATCTTTTCCATTTTCTTCTCATTGGGTCCTCCAATGGTGAGTAACCATTCCAGAAGAGCATTTGCCCTAGTCAGCTAAAGGATAATCTGCATCAAAAAGTTGTCCTTGCAGCAGCTACTGGAATGGTTAAAATTCCCTGTGAGCACCAAGGCTGTGCTTCTTCCAGATACCACCTATTTTCTCTTGGCCAGCTGGCCTATGCCAGGCACCTACAACAATATCATCTGTAGATGGTTTCCTCAACTAATGAAACCATACTCCACTCTTGAAAATGTTAACCTTTCACAGAATGGCGGCTCTTATTCAAAGTAGTTTGGAACTTCTTAGGTGTGCATTTTAAATCTCTTCTGTACCTTCTGCTTCCTTCTCCTTCCTATTTATGATATATCACACCTTTAATAATGCCTCCCTGATCTGCTTCTCTGTACGTCCTCTGCCCAGTCACAGATTATAAGTAAAAAAAAGACACTTGGTTCATAAAACACTCAGGAATTTTTTCTCAATAATTTAATTATTAATTTTGGCTCAATTCAATGAATGTCAGTCTTTATTACAGATATCATGGTTACGTTATTTTGACACTTAAAATCCACTATGCAAGAAACTAACAAAAATTTATTAAGAATCTTTAGTACTGTTCTTTTGCAAATAATACTGTATTACTTTCAAATTTTAAGACATAGAAATATTTAGGTTGGAAAAGACCTTTAAGATCATAAAGTCCAACTGTTGACCACTAAACTACCTCCCTGACATCTACAAGTCTTTTAAATACCTCCAGGGATGGTGACTCAACCACTTCCCTGGGCAGCCTGTTCCAAGGCTTCACACTTTCCAGGAAGAAATTTTTCCTAATATCCAACATAAACCTCCCCTGGTGCAACTTAAGGTCATTTCCTCTTGTCCTATCACTTGTTACTTTGGAAAAAAGACCAACACCCATCTCACTACAAGCAGTTGTAGACAGCAATAAGGTCTCCCCTGATCCTCCTTTTCTCCAGACTAAACAACCTCAGCTCCCCCAGCCACTCCTCTTAAGACGTGTTGTTAGGCTGTTCACCAGCTTGATTGTCCTTCTTTGGATGTGCTCCAGCACCCCAGTGTATTTTTTTGTACTGAGGGGCCCAAAACTGAGCACAGTATTTGAGGTGCAGCCTCACAGTAAGTATTCTTATAATAGTCCTAAAACAAGTTAAGCAATGCAGTATCATATTTAGCAGACAGTCTCAGTAAAAACAGAATAATTCACCAAGTAAACTGGTCCTCTGCTTAAGGGATTTTGAGCTGTCCAAATTTAATAATCCTTGAAAGTTTTTAATGGGAATTAAAATACTTCTTTTTGTTTGTCTCATTGTTCTAAGATAAAAGCTGAAATGCATACTCCAGATACTCTGAGAAAAGCATGAGATACAACCATATCAGGTGAACAGGATTATGTTGATTCCTTTCTCAAACTTCCCCTCGCTTACAAACACGTACAAACGTACGTTCCCACGTACAAACACACACAAACACATAATCTATTGCCTAAATCCTCCCTATTCTTAGTTTTCCAGTCCCTTGACAACTTTGGTGAGAATCTACATCATTTCTTTGGCATCATGACTCCTCGAAGGACAGAAAGAAATAAGAGATCTTAATGGCACACACAGGCTAGTAGTAATGTTACACATCATTTACTATCTTGATTCTGAAGTACAGCAGTTCACTTTGTTTAAACCTAGATCAAGAATGAGAATATAATGTGTCCCTAGGTTGCATCCTTCGTATCTGGATTGGTGGATGGAAAAACTCTTTAATTCTATGAAACAAGACTGTATTCAGTAGCACAACAAAAATATTTGGCCCTTTGGAATATCAATGTAATTTCTTGTTCTTTATAAGTTCTGCATCTCTGAACTGCCTTCTCTAGCAGTTCCATCTGCATTTATCATTCTTCAATTTAATTAAGAAGGAAGAAGAAATATTTTTAAAGTGATGTGGAACATCTGGGCTTATTATCAACATGTTTGAAACCTACTTTAAAATTATTTAGACTAGCTTTTACTGTGGAGACAACCTCCTCTATATCTGTAGAATCCAATGACTTTATGTCCTAGTTTGGCTAGGATAGGGTTAGTTTTCACCAGACACTGGGAGGGTGCCATAGCTGGGACAGAAAACTGAACCAGCCAATAGGTTATTTGATACCATACTGACATCATGCCTGCAATGCCAGGACTGCACAGTCCAAGTTGGGTTGCTGCGTTTGTTGCAGCTCCCATGGCCTGTACGGTTTATACAGCTTGTTCTGTATATTGTTTCATCACTGTCAATATTACTGCTGTTCTTCTCACTTTTCCTTTTGCATTGTGGCATTAAATTCTTCTTGGGGTTTTTGTATCTTCATCCCTCTCCTGCTTCCCACCCGGGGGGTGGGGAGGGCAGCGGGTGAGCGGACACATGGTGCTTAGGTCCCGGCAGGTTCTAAATCATGACACTTTAGGAAAGTAAAAGGAGACTTTGCAGGTTTGCCAAAGTATCAGCCTGCAGTATTGCCTGATCAGTATGCACCAGCCATCTCCTTGTACACCTGTGGCAGGTGCAGCCTCCCTGATGGAGAGCTGACAAAAACAGGGCATGCCAGGGCCCTGAGGTTTGGAGCCTCAGTTGTTAAACTGCACCTCACAGTTATCAGCTGGTGCCTCAGGGTCCAGACCCTTAGCCAGTTGTTGTCATGGGCTTGCCCCCTCAACCAATT
>VZZY01004311.1:0-46848 GCA_013400335.1 Eurystomus gularis
ATATATATT
The DNA here is from genome assembly GCA_013400335.1 of Eurystomus gularis. NCBI lineage: Eukaryota > Metazoa > Chordata > Aves > Coraciiformes > Coraciidae > Eurystomus > Eurystomus gularis. Next base: position 10 of record VZZY01004311.1, read on the forward strand.
AATATATATATATTCAGCAATAACTGTCCAGACTGCCAGTGGTAATCTGGCAGAACTGTGATGTGATCTTGTCATGTTTAATACACAGGATAAAAAAAGCCGTGAGCTTAATAAAATAAGAAAATAAACAAAAGAAGTGGGGAAAAGCCATTGGGAAATGCTTTGCATGTCTTTATAGTTAAGATGTTAACGGTCCAAAATAACATCTGTGTTCTTCCTACATTCTTTAAAAAAAATAAAATAAAATCACTTGCTGATTATGTTAGCTTGCTTTGAAAGCCCACAGCAGATTTATTATTTCCTTTGGAAAAACTGTACTTTGTTCTTCCTACAATATCATTCCCATCAACTGTAGCATGCCAAAAGAAGCTGCTTTGGGAATAAGCCAAGAAGATGGAGACAATGTGGTATACGCTAAGCACAGACTATTTATGGGCTGTGAGAGAAAATCCTTTTGTAATTTTTGAAGTCTGCATTTGGTGCAAGTTAATGAGAAAGTTTGAGAGACTGAAAGGTCTCATTATGATATGTCGCTCCAAGATTGCATCTTTGTTCTCTTAATTTTCTTTTAAGCTGCTCCCAAGCTGGTTGAAAAGAATCTTTATGAGAGAGGATGAGATAAATTTTGAGAATTTGAATGCAAAGATAGCCAGTCCAGATTTGATCCAGTTATTTTGCTGTGGTGGTGAGCTGAAGTCAATAAGCCTACAAGTCACTGAAGTGAGATTGTTGACAGAACTATAAAACTCCATCTGTATTTTTTGTTATAGAATGGTTTGGGTTGGAAAGGACCTTGAAGATCATCTAGTTTCCAGTTCCAATCCCCCTGCCATAGGCAGGGACACCTCCCACTAGACCGGATTGCACCAAGCCCCATCCAATCTGGTCTTGAAAACTTCCAGAGTAGGGGCATCCACAACTTCTCTGGACAATCTGTGCTAGCGTCTTACCACCCTCACAGTGAAGAACTTCTTCCTAATATTTAATCTAAACCTTCCCTCTTCAGCAGCCAACCTCATCCTCAGCCATCACAAACAGTTCTGTCAGAAAATCTGTTTCACAAAGCAATCAACTTCCATGTTAAACACACAGCTTCTCCAATTGGATGGCTATTCCTGGGTCTCACGGATCTGGTCACTACCAGAAACACTTCCCTTCACCCAGGGTATCCATGGCTGTGTCACACTCTCTACTGCATTAGCTTAGATTGCTCCCAGCAGTGAGGATGGCTGGTAAGAGGCTTTTCAACCCAGGCCTGCTCCTTTAAGTTCAGCGTATGTGCAGGGGAAGTCATCAAGAAGAAAGACCCAGTTATTTCTAGCACCTCTTCTAAAGGAGTAAGGCAGCACGTCTTTGCCTATGCATGACTCCAGTAGGTCCCTGTGCCCTTCCCCTCCCCTCAGTTTCCAAACTACTTACAAAGCAGGAGAATGTGTCTCTAGAGAGGGAACAGTTGCTGGTCAAGGTTGGGGAGTGTCTTTAAGTGATCCTAAATCACTCACCCATAACAGGGAGAAGCTGAATTACCTGCAATGAACTCTCCAGCATGGTTACACCCCAGACCCCTTGCTCATCCCTATCTCTTCACTCAGCCCTCAGGGACCCACGAGCAGTGTGCCCAACGTGTACTTATTTTCAATAGAAAGTACAGTTCTGAGCATACCTGCTGAGAGCCACGGCTGCTCTCTGCAAGTTCCTTTCACTTCTGGGGTGATGGCTGTAAACTAAAGCAGGGGAGATTTACACTAGATAGGGGGAAGGAATTTTATACACTGAGGGTAGTGAGACCCAGGCCCAGGTTGCCCAGAGAGGTGGTTGATACCCCATCCCTGGAAACATGCCAGGTGAGGTTGGACGGGGCTCAGAGCAACCTGCTTTAGTTGCAGATGTCCCTCCTCACTGAAGGGGGTTGGACTAGGTGACCTTGAAAGGCCCCTTTCCACCCAAACCATTCTATAATTTTATGATTACACTAAGCTGCAGGCAAAGGTTCAGCTATTAACTTATGTGTAGAAGTAAAAATGGCAGAGCTCTGGCTACTACTTGTTGAAAGCCAAAGTCTGAAAGCATTTCTTAATACTCACTGCAGAACTCAGTTCCTAATCAAATGCTTGGATTTAGCGATTTTCACACAGAATGAAGAACCCAGTGTCATCTACTTCAACATGCTCACACGCGCTGGCTTTGGGCACACATTTGAGCCCATGGAGGAGGGCTGGAGGAGGTCTGGAGTGGTCTATTGTTTCAGCTTAACAGGAGAAAAATATTACACAGGTGATCAATACATTAACTTCTAAATAAAATGACAAAAAAAATGTAAACCCATCCAAAAATACTACCAGATGTCACCTGTCAGTCATTAAATAACTTTGCTTTTTTGTACTACATTAATAATAGCAATTTGTAGGGAATCTTAAAATTAGGTCATGGAATTTGAACTGCATCTAGGAATCTTCTTATCTAATGGGTGAACAGGCACTATTTTGAAGTATTTATAATGAACCTGAAAAATAAACATGACTTCTCCTCTCTCTCTGTTTACTTCTCGGTAACCAGTTTATGATAACAGCCACGGAGCCAAGCAGTCTGCTCCTCTGCCGAAATCAGAGGAGCTGTACAATTGCATCAGCATAAAGATAAATGCCCTCACCTGGGAGAGACAGGGATCCACGGTGAGCAGAAAAGAATGTAAGATGAGATCTACCACAAACCCCACAACGATAATAGCCAGGTAACACACGAGCACTCCCTAAACTGCAACACTCAGCAAACACAACTGAAATCCAGCCCCTTTCCCAGCGCTGTGTAAAATGTTTGCCACTTTCTGCATACTTTCCATTCACTAGAATACACAGATATCTTTCAAAATATGAAATGTGCTCATGTGTTTCTTCCTGCAGTACTGAAAATTCAGATTATTTTTTCTTAGTATCTTGGTTACAAACAGGAAATATTGCATACGATACGTTGCTTCTGTGGAAGAGAAACCAGTGGGAGTTAAACCTTTTTTGCACTTTTTTTTCTGGATTTTTTAGCATATTCTTCAAGCTCATTAGTTATCACTAGAGTGATTCACTGGCACAGGCTGCTCAGGGAAGTCATGGATGCTCTATCACTGGATGTGTTCAAGACTAGCCTGGTCTAGTGGGAGGTGTCCCTGCCCATGGCAGGGGGTTGGAACTAGATGAGCTTTAAGGTCCCTTCCAACACAAACCATTCTATGATTCTGTGATTCTGTTCTTAAAATAACATAATGACCACAGATAATCTCCAGCCTATTTTCATCACAGAAATTTTCATTAAGATTACTTACGATTTCACCAAGATCACTTAGTTTCTGCTGCAAACTCCCTGTTCAAGAACAGTTGATGCTGTGACAAACAGCAGCAGCTGTGGCTCAGCATTGGGAAAGCCAAGCACACTAACTCAAGAGTGTATCTGAACAAGGATGGGAATGTCATAGCCACAAAGCTCTCCAGGTCTTCTAACACAGCCCAGCCCCAGAACGTGAATTGAATTCAGCTGGGCTATTCACATGCTTAAATTTACATGTATGCTTAAAATAGTTTTAAATTGGGATCCAGTCCAGCTGGCAACAGGAACAGACTCATTAGAAGGTTATCTGGACCCACAGTTAAAGAGGGAGAAAGGCTCTTACTGTGGTCTTGTAGCTCATACAAGAAATGGAGGACTTCACTAGGCATCATGGAAGGTCAGAAGGTGCTCAGGAACTACAGCTATAACAAATGGTGCTTGGTGAGCATCACACCCCAGGCAGCAACAAAGAAAGCAACGCACAGCTAACTCTTCCACATCAGGTGGTTAACATTCAATAAAGTCCATCATTGCTAACAAAAGATAGGTAGGGCCTGAGCTGAACATAAAATACTAGAAATATTGTTAGAGAGTGAACACACAACAGTGGCAGCAGCACGTGGGAGATGGTGGAGCAGGACAGCAGTACCAGGGTCTGCAAGAACTACCACAGCACCATCTCCAGCAAAAGCAAAGGTAACAAGGCAAGAAAAACTACACCAGCATTTTGAAAGGTAAGAGGGTTAACCCTCGTGGTTCTCAAAAAAGTGAGGCACTGCAGAACCTAAGAAGTTCTCAGCTCGGCCCATTTGGCCTGCCCACAGCCCATAGAAGATGCCCTCAGCTCTCTTTAGATAAGCCAGATACCATTGCTAAACCAGCCCTTATCCTTTCTTGAAGGAGACCTGCTGAAGTGGAGCTGTTCTCCAGAAAGAGCAAATGGATTCACAGAAGAGAAGTGGGGCACAGCCTGAACAGGACTCTCCGGAGCTTTCCTCATTGCCTTCAGCCTCACGTGCACTCTTCCTCCCAGCTGCCCCCATCTCCTAATGCTTTCTCACCTCTGCCCACCCATGTTCTGCTCCCCAGAGCCTCTTGCCCTCAAGGCACTCACATCCTCCCACGCCATTGCTTTAGGGCTGGGCAGGAGAAGAAAGAGAGAGGGGCTTAACCAACAAAGGAAAAGTGTCAGAAAGAGAGCAACTAGAGAGCATCTCTTGCTGCTCAGAGAGCACTAAACTTCACAATGATAAGCTGTCCCAGCCCCTTTCCAGAGGCACAGGACACTCCAAATGGTGTTTGAGAGTTCTAACTTGTTTTTCCAATTCATTAATGAATATTTTATCTTGTTAATCTGAAAAGCTGGATAGGGAAAAATGTCTTTAAGATTAATGGCAGAAACTGGAGGGGGAAGGGGAATGTGAAACAGAATTCCTTCAAGTCAAAAGCATACTTTGGTAATGCAACATGATTAATGACAAGGATATTATATTAATGGATAAAGTATTAAAGTACACTTTCAAGATTTCACGATTAATCCCATTCCCCCCGACTACAAAGTAACGGACATTTTGCCAGACTTCAACGAAGTATAAATCCCTCAAGAGAGGGACAGGCTGTCCTGGAACCAAACATGTCACTGCTTAATGTCACCTTGACCTCACACTTACAAGCCAACTGCATGTATTTCTATACGCAAATCAAAAATATTTTTATCAGCCTGCTTGTGTCTATACTGATTTATAGCTGAAGATTTTGATGAGTCCTGAAAAGACTAATCTCCAGAAATCTGCTGATAGAGATTATTGCCAATGAACTGTCAAAGAGGTTTTTTCTTCCCTTTATATTTTAAATTATGACCAAAACTCATCTCATCCCAGCTAGATCCTGTGCAAACCTGGTCTTAACAGAACATGAACATTGGCTCTTGTGGCAAGGTATTGTATGGGAAGATGTTCATGCCCTTCCTTATCTCCAGCTGACTCTCCCTTCTCCAGATGTTTGAGCCGCAAACCTGCATAGAGAAGGAAATTGTTGCCCCAGGGAAGATTTTTTTCATCTCATCCCATCATCAGATTCTTTTCCTATCCTCACCTTGTTTTGGACCCCAGTCTCTGTGCAGAATCTCTGGTTTCCACTACTAACAGTGGTAAGCTCATACCCTCGGCCGCTGGGAATACCATTTCAGGGATGGTATTTTACCCCTCCATCCTAGATCACGAGATCTTTTCTCTTTCAGGCCCAACTCATGCAAAAGCTGTGGTTTCCAGTTGTGCTGGCCCTGATTTGAGGAGCCTTGTGACCGTCCTATGCTCTCCAGTAGCATTTCAACGTTTCGGTTGACTTAGACTCTTTGCTTCCAGTCTGCCAAACTTTGTTCTGCTAAGCACGGATTATTCTCTTCATTTAATCTTTTCAAAAATTACTTTGCTTCTACGAACACATTGGATCCAGTTTATTTAAAATCTTCAGAGTGTAATTCCGCCCACAGTGGTTCATAATGTTCTTCATTCCATACTCTCCTGAAATCCAAGCCTGTATTTCTCTTGCTCTTTTTTTCTATAGTGCTTGTTTTATCACTGGTAATGTTTAACTCAGACATGCCACATACACCAGCTCAGGGCCTTTGCTCTTCTGCATCCTTGTAAATAGGTTTTCTTACATTTTCTGAACACATTTGTATCCTTTTGCCTTCCCAAGCCAGCAAAATTCTCTTACATGGGTCACGTTGTTGGCTCCAGTAGCCAGGTCTACCTGGGCTTCAGCCCAAAGCCCTTCTTCACAGGTTTTAAATGGTGTGAATCACAGAACCATAGAATGGTTTGGGTTGGAAGGGACCTTAAAGATCATCTAGTTCCAACCCCCTGCCATGGACAGGGACATCTCCCACTAGACCAGGTTGCTTAAAGCTCCGTCCAACCTGGTTTTGAACACATCCAGTGATGGACCATCCACAACTGGATGCTCCAGCAATCCACAAAAATTTTCTTAAAAACAAAAGCATATTTTTAAATAGGAGGAGGAAAAAAGGCACAACACAAGCCCTGTTTTTTGTTCCAAACTTTACACAGCTTGTCACAGATACATCCTACATTATCCTGTCTGTAGAACAGGCAGCAATTCCTATCTAGATAGGTATTTTGGAGGGCAATGCTTATAAAACCCATATTCTCAGGAAGAGAAGATCAGTAAGAGACTTTTTCCCCTTTCATATACATGATGTTGTAGCGCTAGCGTATTAGTTACATGCGAACGGGAGCAAAATCAAAGACGGCAAAGCTAAAGCCATCAGGTGTGTACACATAGGCCTGGGCAGGTATACACTGTACGAAGAGCATGGGAAAACTATGTACAAAGAGCAGAGTCTGAAGGCAATGTGAGCAAGCACCAGGCAGGACCAAACCAAACAGAACATGCTGAACACTGTTTGAGATGGCTCAAAGCCACACAGAATCAATTGGAGATGGAGATTTTTGCCCCAGAAAGACAGATGCAAAGGATAAACCGCAGATCGAAACAGCATTCTTTTCAGTGAGAGTTCTCCTACAGAATCAGCTCTGAAATCCTTCTGCAAAACCTACTTCAAGGCTGCGAGCTGACTTTGGCCATCTCTCTCTCCCTCTGTAGTAAATGATGACATACTATTTTTGAAGAAGGATTATCTTGGTTTGCTGATGTTACCATCATTTGCAGAATTTTGGAAAACCAGATGGGTCATTTCAGACACTCAGAAGTCAGCCTGAATTTCAAACCCACAGCTCAAGGGAAGTCAAACACGGTGTCCTAGCACTCAAGCTTCATCCAGAGTGAAATCATCAGTTTTTGCTTCAACACCTCTGAGAATAAGATCTCAAACAGATTCTTTTTTTTTTTTAAAAAAAAAGAATCAAGCAAGCGGTTTAGAAACACAAAAGATTAATGCCAATACTCAGCTTAGAGCAGTTCATCAGAAACAGTATTTTGGTCCAGCATATTATTAGATGTTTATTGTCTATATATAGAGTTTTTTAAAATTTGATTTTCAGTATTCCCAGCACTGACAAAATCATTTAACAGCCAGCAGCGGACCTTGCTTCTCTGCCCGGCATTGAAAAGTGCTATTTTATTTTTTTCCTCCCCAATACCTTCTCCTGCATAAACACGGCAAAGAGCAGAGTTCTGATTTTCTCAAACCCAGAAGGGCAGTCTACTTAATCACTCACTTTCAATCTTTGAAGAGCAGCATGAATAACACCATTGTTGCACAGGGATCAGTGCCCAATGCTAGGGTTACACTGCTATTGGAAATAAGTAGCCTTTGGATTGCCCCTCCAAACAAGTATCACATTTGGTTTTTTTAAAAGGCATTACAACGCCCCAAACAAACACTGGAAAAATTAACATTGCATCACTTCAGCTTATATTCAGAATCAAACATAGGAATTTTGACTCGCTAGCAAGCGGGTAAAACACGATCTTTCCTCTACATAAACCAACCAGCCCAGCCTTCCATTTGCACTATCTCCTTGCATTTATCTAGTTTAAACTAACAATGGGAATACTGAAGAAATCCAGCGAGGAAACACAGAGCTATTGAGCTACGATGGCCTATCGAGGATTCTATCAATCTTAATGTCTAATGCCGCATTCCTCCTCGCTTAGATTTCAGTGGATATGAGAAAGAGTTGAGCAAATTTTATGTAATTGCTGTGCACTTAAGAGCTTCAGAGGAGACTACATTTCACATTTAGGTACTTTACGAGGCACAGACTCAAAGTATAGTGTGCTACCAGCCACCTGCATCCACCTTATCTACCCACAAGGACAATCTCAGTGCTTCCGTATCAGTCATGCAGCATTATTTGATATAATATCCAGAAAAGAAAAAAAAATAAAATAAAAAACCCAAAAAAAGAGTCCACAGAGAGCTCCTTACCAGCACACTTTACTGGATCTTTAGGTGAAACTCATTATGGCTGGTGACAACCAGCTCATCGGAGGGAGGAGTACAAGCAAAGCGGCTTTTTCATGGGAGACAAATTACTCAGTCTTTATTTGCACTGAGAAATGCATGTTCATGCTAGTTCTCCTATCTCAATTCAGCCAGGATTAGTCATATGATTAAAACACTAAAAAAAAAAAAAAANAACAAAAAAAAAAAAAAAAAAAAAAAAAAAAAAAATCCGTTCCTTTATGCATTTCTGGCAGCTTTAGCAAGAAAACCACAGGGATTTATTAGCAACAGAAATTACAATGATTTTTATTCTCCGTGGATAATATTTTCAAGCATGCTGACTTAAAGTCTATTGACCAGTATGAAAATTTAGCTTGAATATTTTTGGTCAGGCTTTTAAGGGTATTGTAAAATTCCTTAGGAATATAGATGGTATTTTGAATACTGTCAAGTAGCAACTTTAAAATCTGACCCTGGAAGCCTGTATTTTACTGAAAGTGAGAAGAACTTTAGCCATCACCTCCCTTCTGTGCCTTGGAAAGGATATTTTGGCATCTGGGTGTGCCAGAAGTTCAACTTGAACACCAGGAGTAGCCTTGCTTGCATGGTGACACAAAGCTGGTGGAGATGACAACCGTGTCCACCTTCTTACCTACCCTGGATGTGATTCTCTGCACACTGCTTTTGGTGGTCAAAAACCCAGGTCAAGCCTGTTTGCACAATTAAATGTCAATATCTTCGGCAGTTCAGTGCCTTCAATATATCCTCATAGCTCCTTGGTCACACATGAGTTGTGTACTTTACAGAAGAGCAAAGACCGAAAGAATTACACAGTGCAACTGCAGAAAAACAATTAGAATTACCCAAGCATCCAAACCACTTGGTTCTGTTATTGGGCTTTTTTTTTTTCCCCAAATCTTTATGAGAGGCAAACCTTTTTCAGTGCTACTTTATTAACTATGGCCAGAGGTCTAACTACTAGTTAATCTGAGGGAGTACCGGGGGTTTAAACAGCTGCTGAGCACAGTTCTGGAGGGTATCAGTGAGTGGTGAGGCTACAGACAAGTAGCTCTGCTGCACATATCATGTGTAATCTGCCTAAAGTGAGAAATAAATAACTAATAAGGTCTAGTCAGTGCCATAAAAATGATACTATGACCTGCAGATTGGCAAAACTCATGGGATACAAAAATTATTACTATGTTAATGAGACCACACACAGACGTGGATACTCCCTGGTTAAAAAAAAAAGCAAGGCGTGAGAATAAAACAAAAATGGATTTATTTTTTTTTTCTGCAAAGAGATTTTCCTGCTCAGCACTCACCTACAGTTTATTTTCTGAAGGCTGGTTTTTGTCAGATGGATCCTTTCGCTTCACTTTGCAACTGACTGGGAAACCTGAGCATTTCTAGCCTAAGGCCCCACATAAATTCTTCCCTCCTTGACAGATGTTTACCTCCAGCTTCTGGACAGGAAAAAAAAAACCAGAATGAAGTCCACATGTCCCATACTTGTTGTCTTATACGGCCCATAATGTAGAGGCTGTGGAAATAGTGCCCAGAGTCTAAAGCTGACATCCTACAAAGGTATAGGTTGAATTTCAATTAAAGTTTAAGCAGACAGGTTATCTCAAGGTTCATTAGAAGGAGAAGAAATATACAAAAAACAGAAATAATGAATGAATACATATAAATGAGGTATAGAAGTGAAGAGCAATGACTCTGCCTCTCTATGCCAGTTCTGGACACTTTTATCTGAGATAAGCATGGGATGCTAAATGGGTACCACAGTTTGATACTGCCATCACTGGCTGCCCAGACCAACACAGCTCGTCTGGAATAAGGCAACGAGACTGTTCAGACAGGTCAGATGAACAAAAGAGATACTCTGAATGGTATTTGAGCTCCATTTCGGTCAGCAGCAGTCCGGCTATTAATGGAAGCTTCTCCGAAGAAAGACTAATAACACGTCTCAAAAGCACCTAAGGCAGTTTGTGCCAAAGTAAAAAGAAGCTGGTGAAAAGGGATGATGTTATGGGAGAACTGTCAGATACCTGCTTTCAACACACACAGAGCCTTTGGTCTGAGCACACAATTACTCTGCAAAGGTTAAGATTAAAATATAATACTTATTAAATGAGTATTTAAAGTAGGGCCTAAATGCCTTCTGTAAGACTGAAACCCCAAAGGAGCATGTTCTTTATGATCATTAAGGCCAAACAGGTTTTGCCCCCCAAATGCAGGCAGAGTAAAGTAGGGACATGGAGAAGAGCTTCTAACCCTACTTTGCAGAAAGGGAATAGAAACAAAGTTAGCTGAAGTCATGTAAGGAACATGCACAGGTATTTCTCACATCCCAGTGCCATGACTACTCTCAAGCCTTCTGCATCCTCATAAAAAAAAAAAGCACAAGAGCACAGGAGTCTACAGGGACCACAAACATGTTGTACCTTTTTTTTCTGGGTCTGAGCAGTGACTAATTTAGCTAACCCAAGCATTTCAGAATCTTCCCATCTCAATTAAAATAAGGCCTGAAAAAACTTTTAGTATATAAGCTTCTGAATCCATCAAGCACTTTATCAGACTGTGCTTTTATCCATATCACTACCAGCTTTCTGAAAAGATCCACTCCCTCATCTTTCTTTGAAAATAAAATTAAAAAACCAAAAAAATCTCAACTGTAATTCAGTCACTATCTCCAAAACTATCTACCTGTGCTGGAATCATACCAGAGAGATTTACTGGACTTAATGGCAGCAAGGGTTGGAGGTCAGTTAAGGAAGCTCTGAAATTACTTGCCTTAGGATAGCAAATTCCACAGCAGTTGCAGCAAAGCACAGGCATAATGACTGCTTTGAATGCATTGATGACAGATAGAAACAAGTTCTGCTACATGTGCAGTGCCCATATCCTTGTACATGGTACAATTTTCCTCTTGATAGCTTACTTTCTTGAATCAAGGTGCCTCAAGAAGCATCACTAACTGCACTCTCCGTTCATCCCAGTTATACGTGCAGTGTCAGTGCTGTTGCTTCTGCAACTGGGACGTACAAACTCATACCTTAACACAAGCGTTATCTCCCTGCCCTAACCAAAATGGTTTTAGGTTTCACATCAAATTTATTCCCTGCAGTTACATGATGAATTGCTGAGCTCCCGCAATTTCAGCCACCAAGACTGCTTTCATCCTTCTCTACACAGAAGACTTCCATAAGTCAAGTTTCCTCATGCTTCTACTGCTTTTCGCCTTTCCTTGCCCACATTAATTCTCAGATTTCTTTGTAATTCACTTTTCAAGAGCTACCTCCTCCTCCCCACCACAGCTGGCTGCACAAGACCAGCTCAGCAGCTGCTGAGTCCCACCACTCTTCCTTGCTAGTTCTCCCCCAATTCTTGTACTCTCCTAATCCATGTATTTCAGCAAGGCTTCACTTTTTCTCCATCCTTACTTCAGATTATTCCTCAGTAAGGAAGGCAGTGAAACAAAACTTCCCAGTGAAAGATCTTGCCAGCTCTCCTGATGATCCAGGAGACAAGCAGGATCAGGGGGATATTCAACTCCTACTCTAGGATGCACCATTGAGTACTGACCTCACCAAATATCACACTCCCACTCATCATACTTAGCTCCCCATGGGAGCTTTGTAATTCTTGTACCAATAAATTTAATGATTAAATGAATAATATAAGGATTTAATGCTTTTTTTTAAAAAAATCAGCAATAATTTTCCTACAGAACCACATAACTTACTTGTATTTCCAACCCACACAAAAACACTGCAGAATATTTTAAAGATTGCTTACTCTATGTTTAATAAGCTCATATTGAGTCTTTTTGGAACAACCTACTATAAACTGGTTAGCGCAGTAAATTATTGTATCCTCTACTTTTTAATCTCTTCTGACTTCCATGTACCTTAAAGTTTTCTAAAAGAGAGTCCACCTCTAGGTCTAATTTGAACCAATGAAAAATGTCCTTCCCTTCCATCCTCTCCATTTAAAAAGTTATTTTTCTAGTGGATTCTTTAGAGAATCCACAGACCCCTCAAGTTTCAGTTTACAGCCATAGGCTAAGACCAACCTATGATTCAAAAATGTTGATCAAACATTTTTCTGGAGATTCTTTTAATTTCCTACCTGGCCTCAAAGAAATTTAATAGAATGGCATTAGGAAAACTGATTATAGGAAATGAGAATGTTTGAATTAAAGAAATAAAGCCCATGAAATGAAATTACAGAGGTCATTGATCATGACATTTCATACAAACTCAGAAATTTTCAGGAATGTTCTTTGAGTTTAGAAGGAACTTTACCACGTAGCAATCCCAGAAACTTTCACTAGTCTGTGTTAAGTTGTTCTTTGAGTTTAGAAGGAACTTTACCACGTAGCAATCCCAGAAACTTTCACTAGTCTGTGTTAAGTTGAAAGAAATGAACTTGAAACATAGCCACTGGCAGAAACCTGATGGTCTGACTTATACACAAGCTATACTAGTAATAATGTAATAATGTTTTAAAATTCTTTAATGTTTTGCATTTGCTTAAAATTAGGGGGATGAAGGACACTTAAACATATGTTAAGGCAATGTAGAACTTAAACAAGGATGTAGAGTTGCCAAATATTTCGAGGTGTGCGTGTCCTGCACATTTTAAAATCATGCCAGGCATGGAGCTTGCAACAGCACAAAGTCCTGGCCAGTCCTCAACTGCCTGTATCCTCATTTAAATTAAACTTTTAGAATCTAATTAAAAGGAGGGCAAAATTTCAGCTGCTGAAAATCCTGCAAATCAGAGGCATATAAATGTGATTTAGAGCCTCCAGTCATTAGTAACTATTAGTTCATGTGTATATACTATTAGTGTATGTGAAGAAAAGTGCGACGACTGCATGTCAAGACCAAGCCTGGGATTTCTTGACGTGTTTTATGTGTGTAAATGAAATACTTATTTATAGCTGCAATAACAGAAGCAGCTAGTTCTGGAAATGATTCACAAACAAGAAAGGAATAAATTGTGAGTTGACTGTCACTCAACTAAACCCCCAAGCACTGCTGATTCTTGACAGTTAGGGCAGAACCTATATTAGATTTATATTACTTTAAAAAAGAAACTTTTAAGCTTAGCTTAGTCAAAGCATTTTCTGAGTGAACAGGAGGAAGCTGCAGAGAGATGGAGATTGCTCTCCCTGATTGATGCAGTGCAGTTACACCAAAAAAGAAGATATTCTGGGAGTTTAGAAGACAAAGAGCTACACAGGTATTAAGCACAATCATGGTTTTGACATTATAATTCGCCAAGCAGCTTTAAGTGTGATGACCAAGCCAATTAAACATACTCAACTGTCAGCAAAAGCAACAAAAAAACATCGAAACCAAGAGACTTGCACCATCTGCTGCAGTTACTGTAAGACAAATTTCCATACCAAGTTTCATACACCAACCCCTCCAAAATGTTCTATGATCAGGTATTCACCAGATTCTTTTAATCTGGTGAATCTCATTACTTTTCATCTAGCTACTTTTAATTATAGTAACTCTTCAAATGCAGAGTTAAAGTAATATTAAAATCACGTTAAATTCATAAACACTGGAAAATTCCATTTAGGTAACATCCAGCCATTACAACATAGCATCAAAGAGAAAAGTGTATGTACATTACACACATAAATCTGAGTCTGGTATAAAATTATAGTAAAAAGGAAAAGAATTAGTGATATAAGAGGAGAGCCTCACCAAAACATTTGTACATCAAAAGTGAAAAAAGGTAGAAATCAAATGTTTTGAATGGTTCCGATGAAAACTGTACACTAACATTCCAGAAGATCACTTGGGCTTGAAACTAATTTTCAAATAGAGAATCATATTAATAAAAATGTTCAATGGTCTCTCATTTTACAGTGGAACAGACAGATTTCTTACTGAGACTGCTACGCTGTTCTCTAGGTACCTGTTAAGACCAGAGACTAAGGGGTTGTTCTACAAGGGTTTGAGGACCAGAAGTATCACAGAATCATAGAATGGATTGGATTGGACTAGATTTCCTTTCAAGGCCATCTAGTCCAACCGCCTGCTCTGAGCAGGGACATCTGTGACTACAGCAGGTTGCTCAGAGCCCTGTCTAACCTGGCCTTGAATGCATCCAGGGATGGAGCATCCACAAGTACAAAGAGTAGAGAAGGATACCGTGGTTTTAAACAGTAACAGCCATTATCAGCTTCAGATATCCTGATGGGGTTTCCTGAAATCACACTTTTTTTCAATTCAGTCTATTCTTTCTATTTAGTGTAAAGTAGCAGAAAATTTCCTCACAGGGAGCAAGACATGATATCTTCTAGGGACTAAAGCCAAGCTGGTGAACAACTGTGAACAATGACACAACAGAAAAGCTCATTAGTAAAATATGTTTTCCATGAGAAGGATATTTATTCTTCTTAAACTTGAGTAAATGCCAATACGCACACAATAACTAGGCAACTGCCCTCTTGAACCCAATGGCGATCCTCAAACAAGCGGGTGTTCAGGATTTGCATATGCATTATCCTGACAATCCAGGCAGTAAAACTCCTAAGGCACCAATTAAGCTGTCCCCAAACCCTTACTTGACAACATCAAAAGGTATAAACTGATTCACAGGCCTAGAGCTGGCTTTCCTTATGTGAAATATAATATTAGTTACATTATTATAATTAATTCTATTAATAATTAATAGGTGAGAGCATAACTTTCATTTCCTACTTTAGTATCTTATCTGTAAATATATTAGAATCCTTTGCATATCTTTTTTTTTTTTTTTTTTTTTCAAAAAAAGCAGTGTTATTCTGCCCAATACTTCTTGTCCCTGAAAAATCCCAACATCATTTAACACGATGGAAGCAAATAATGAACAGGCTTTGCAACAATTTCTCTGATCTCTTCCATTTCAAGTCCCACGTTCTTCCTTAAGGAAAAATAATTTTCTTTCCAGAAAAAACCCCAAACCCATCCCCCAAAACCTACAAAGACCAAACCACTAAAAATCCCCACCTATGTTCTCTTCTGACCCAAGAAAAAACATCAATTCCAGGAATTCCTTCTGACAACTTTCAGGGGCTGCTTTCCAGACTAGAGGAATGATGTTCCAGTTTAGGGGGCTCTGCAGGGAAAACTCATTAATATAATGTTCTCCATGAGGCATTTCTAAAAAATTTGATTTACTGCCAATATGGGCTGACTAACTCTGCCTGACAACTGCCCTCTCAAACTAAATGAAAGCACTTAGCACAGTTCCCAATCAATTATAGTAATGAATTTCCTACTTTCAAGTATTCAAGACTGAACTCTAGTATTGGTTGGTGGTCAAAACCTTCCCAGGTCCTGTGAAAGGCACGTTCCCTGTTTACTGTAAGTGTGTGGGCATTCATGAAAAAAAAAAAAAAAGCATACTTGCAAGAATACTTCCATATTATCTCCATTTAGCATTATATCTGAGTTTAGCAAAGCAAAATCTTATTACAGATCTGATCTGTCTTCATCAGAAGATATAGCAGGCGAAGCAAGTGAACAGGCATCATCGCAGGGTTTTTTCAGTGTGGAAAACATGAAATGTAAAGTGGATTCAGTAATAGAAGAAACGCATCAAATATTTAATATTGGAGGGGAGCACTTTTAAGGTATTTTCCCTATAAAGAGCAAATAACATTGCCATTTTCATAGAATCACAGAACAGTTTGGGTTGGAAGGGACCTCTAAAGCTCATCTAATCCAACCCCCATGCACTGAGCAGGGACATCTGCAACTAGAGCAGGTTGCTCAGAGCCCCAGCCAACCTCACCTGGAATGGTTCCAGGAATGTGGCATCAACCACCTCTCTGGGCAACCTGAGCCAGTGTCTTACCACCCTCAGTGGAAAAAACATCTTCCTTCTCTCTTGTCTGTATCTCCCTCTTTTAGTTTAAAACCATCACCCCTTGTCCTGTCGCAACAGGCCCTGCTAAAAAGTCTGTCCCCATCTTTCTGACAGGCCCCCTTTAAGTCCTGAAAGGCTGCAAAAAGGTCTCCCTGGAGCCTGCTCTTCTCCAGGCTGAACAACCCCAACTCTCTCAGCCTGTCCTCCCAGCAGAGGGGTTCCAGCCCTCACATCGCTGCTGTGACCTCCTCTGGCCCTGCTCCAACAGGTCCATGTCTCCCCTGTGCTGAGGACTCCAGAGCTGGCCCCAGCACTGCAGGGGGGTCTCTTCAGAGTGGAGCAGAGAGGCAGAATCCCCTCCCTCACCCTGCTGCCCACGTTGCTGGGGATGCATGGTGCAAAGAAGCATTTTATGTCTGGATTTGAAACACCTGCACATCTTTGGATTCCTGGGCTTACATCACCTCACCACAAAGACAGACACCACAAAGCCTTACACTGAAAATCCATTTTATGCAATGTAAGTGGTAAAGAAGCTTGAAACCAGCAAAGATGCTTTGAGAGATCGTAGATCCAGGGTTGAGTCCTGTGTGCCTGGACAGCACACACTGTCCCATGCACATGGCCTTCAGGATGTGCCTCTCCACTCAGCAGCTGCATTTACAAGGTGTTTATTGGTAGATTATTAAAAGCAAGAGAAGAAAGTAACCATATTCTCCTGATCATCGTCATTTCTATAAAATTATTCTTATGCTTTAGAAAGAAAGAAAAATAAAATAAGTCCTTCTAAGAAAGGCATCAGTGGAGAACACTTTCATCTCAATAACCAAGAATCATTTCCAGAGAGGCTACAAACTTGCCTACACAGGAGCTCCTCATTAGTCACTGCTGATTAAGATCAAGTGGGGGACACACTGCATTATTCCTGTATAATTTACCTGTATCAAGTAAAGGACTAGAGTAAACAAGATTACCACAGATTATTCAGGTAGAGCTTTGGCCTGACAGCCTACCTAGATCAGCACTAATTTTCAAATGGACATGAGTCCTGACAAAAAGTACGCTCTAAGTCATGAGCACGTTGGGCTGGCTCGTGTCACTGATGTCTGACAGAAGGCAGGACACGCTGTGTGTTCTCATAAAACACTGGTGAACTCATTTAGTGCAAAAGGGACATACACAGCAGTGGTTTAAAATTCCAGGCCAGACTGTAACAATACTTACATCCATATGGAATAAGTATAAAGGAAAACACCATAAAAAAACCCAGAAAACACCAGGATTTTTAACTGGTCCTTTGACTTCTTTACTTTTTCCATCTGACTTTTACTCTTTATCTTGAATCTCACTATCACCTTCAAAAGAGGACTATGGGTATTGAGTCTTTCAACCCCTTACTCAAGAGCTCATGAGTTTCCAATAAATGAATTGACCCACTCCATGTTGTAACCTCATCTGCTCCGTGAGGTGACCCCCCGTAACAGATCAAACCCTAAAAAAAACATTTGCAGACCCCAAATTCTTGTATAATCTATTCCCTTCCAGAGATTTTGTCTTTCTCATGTCTTTCAGCTGCCCAGGCTGTTTACATTTTGATATTCTATCTCCCTAAAATGGCTTAGGCAGGCTGCTTTCACAGCTGCTATTACCATAAAATAAGTTCAAAATCAACCAACCACAACAAAACCCTCACAAAAAACCTAAACCACTGCGTTTTTTTTATATTTTCATCTGTGCACACCATTGTGAAAGGAGGATATAAATGACAGCATGTAAATGACATCCCAAAAGGAGCACAGAAGGAGAGGGCTGACAAGTCTTGGAAACATGAGAGCTGATAAGCACCATCCTCAAGTGCTCCACAGGAATTAAAATGCTCATTAAACTCATTAATCTTCTTCCAAACTGATTCCAGAACATGCTCAGGGAACACACTTCAGAGAAATGTCTCATAACAACGGAGTCCAAACGTAAGTGAACGTGAAGTGACAGCAAGGACCTGGCAAGAAGACACCTGGCCTTTTTTCATGCAGTAATCATAGCCTGCGAGATGACAGCTACAAGCCAGAGATGTTGAGGAAGAGCTTTAAATTATCCTACAAGAATAATGCAATTTTGATTACATTTTCTAGAATTTTCTCGTTCAGATTACTTCATTTTCTTTCCTGAAATCAAGCCAGTTTTTAAACTTCTAAAGATTTCCTGCACCATTAATCTTATAAAAATAAACTGTATGTCTGGTTTCCTAAAACTATGTCTAGTCAGATCCATGCAGCCTTTCAGTGGTGATGACAATTACGCTTTTATTTTTTTAAAAAGCCTTTGTTTTGCCACTTTGGCTACCAGTTCACAGGCAAACTTCTGAGCAAATCTTTTCAGATGCAAGAAACAATTAAATGAGGAGATCTATAATCTGCGGCCAACCTTATTTAAAGTCATCAGGTTTTTTAAAAGTCCTTCCTAATGGTCACGTCACCATGACTAAGCTCCAGTGTAATTTAGTGTAGGCCAACATACATATTTCTCTTATTGAATCAAAGCAATAATATAAATTACCTAATTGCACAGCAAGGCCCAGATGTAAGCAATGACCATAACCACTGGTTAAAGCCCCAGTCCTACCATGGTAAAATTCCCACCAACTTTAATGGAACAAGGCATTTGGTCACAGTATGTAAGACATTCCCAAGTCATGAAAAACAAGGCTTTTGCAAACACATCTCATGATACCTTCTATGTAGCATACGGTTCCTTGGTAGTATTTTCTTTTTTTTTCCATAGTTAAAGAAGGAACTGAGTATCAGGCTGGAAATACTAGACCATTAAAGAATGAAGCAAACCCCTAAATGTATTTTATGACTGATTTCCTAGCATTCTGTACACTATCTGCATTCAGCAAGGGAAAAAAAAATAATTAAAAGCATTTAAAAGAAAATAAAGTAGCTATAGTGTGATGTAA
This sequence comes from Eurystomus gularis, assembly GCA_013400335.1. Taxonomy (NCBI): domain Eukaryota; kingdom Metazoa; phylum Chordata; class Aves; order Coraciiformes; family Coraciidae; genus Eurystomus; species Eurystomus gularis. The sequence continues at coordinate 19,101 of VZZY01004311.1, forward strand.
CCATTTAGATGTACACAAATATGCATCAATGTCAGGCATGAAGAAAAGCAAAGTGTTTGCAAAATAGCAGAACTAGATCTGACAACTGCATTTTAAGTCAAAACAGCAGATAAGCAGAAGGAGAATCTGTTACCTGGGACTCAGCCTATAGCTCAGGAGACAGGTTTTCATTCCCAATATGTACTTTCATAATAAAAGACGAGAGAAAAGTCAGCCACAAGAGTCTTCAAGTCATAGAATAGAATCAGAGAAATATTTAGGTTGGAAGAGACCTTTAAGATCATTGAGTCCAATTGTTATCCCAGCACTGCCAGGTCACCACTAAACCATGTCCCTCAGCACCACATCTCCACGGCTTTGAAACCCCTCCAGGGATGGGGACTCCGCCACTGCCCCGGGCAGCCTGGGCCAGGCTTGACAACCCTTTTGGGGAAGAAATTTTTCCTAAGTCAGCATTTAATTCACCCCTCTCTTCTCAAAGTGAGTTAAACCATTCCCCAATATGAATCTTGAACTTCTTTCTCTGAATGCCTCATTCTAAAATGAGGATAATATATTCCCAAGAGACAAAACTCAGTAAAAATACTCTGAGGACCTGTCTGTGATGAATGTTACATCAATGCACACCTGAATGTTAACCAGATAGAGAGACAGGAAGAAAGAAAAGCCAGGTGCAATGTAGTTTCTGGTACAGAGTTCATGCTTGTTCTTCCTTTTTCTAATGACAGACTTTCAGACTTCATATTCTTTTGCAGACTGGTCACAAATTCAAACTGAACAGTTTGGGATCAACTGTTTTCATCCTTTGCTTAGTGTGGGTGCACTGTGGGGACCCTATTCTTAACAAATTCTTTGAATCCTAGCCAAAAGCAGACATGGGAAAGCTGCAGCTCAGGAAGGAAGTGCCATTTCTAACAAGTTTGTCGGATGTAGCCATGTGCAAGAGATTATTTTTTTCTTTTTCTGAGCCGGGGGAATATACAATGGAATCTGTGAAACTAAAACCATGAGAAAACACTGCGACAGTTTGTAAGATGTAAACTAAACATATTTTCTTCAAATGACATGAGAATTATTTTGTATGAATTCAGTGAAAATAATTGCAAGCGAAGTTATCATTCACTTATTTTTCACCTTATTTAATATTCTGTGTATCCCACCTCTGCTCACATATGTACTTTCTACTTAATACAGTTCATTTTGCCACAGCATTCCCAGACCTGAGCAGCACAGGATCACTCGGGTTACAGTGGTACAGGTCAAAGGGCAGAGGTTAAAAAACCTGTAACAATAAATGCTAAGACTGGGACAAATTAGCACAAAGGAACTGTGCAATGTGACCTTTAAACTCCTATAAAACTACGTTACCTTTCTCCTAGCATAAATCAAACATCTACAGTTTTCCCTCCTTTAACAGCAACTTAATGCAGTACTGGCAGTGATGTTAAAAAAGATCTGAACAAATCACCATGAAATTTAAACAGTCTAAAATAATGAATTATGAATCAATCACAGAATAATAGAATAGTTTGGGTTGGAAGGGACCTTCAAGATCATCTAGTTCCAACTTCCCCTGCCATGGGCAGGGACACCTCCCACTAGACCAGGTTGCTCAAAGCCCCATCCAACCTGGCCTTGAACACTTCCAAGGACGCAGCATCCATAACCTCTCTGGGCAACCTGTTACCTTGCCTCACCACCCTCACTGTGAAGAATTTCCTCCTCACATCTAATCTAAATCTCCCCTCTTCCAGTTTAAAGCCATTACCCCTTGTCCTATTGCTACATTCCCTGATAGGGACCCTCTCCAACTTTCCTCTAAGTCCCCCCTCTAAGTACTGAAAGGCCGCAAGAAGGTCTCCCCAGAGCCTTCTATCCTCCAGGCTGAAAAACCCCAACTCTCCCAGCCTGGCCTCCCAGCAGAGGGGTTCCAGCCCTCGCATCATTGCTGTTACCTCCTCTGGCCCCTCTCCAGCAGGTCCATGTCTCTCCTGTGGTGAGGACTCCAGAGCTGGCCCCAGCACTGCAGGGGGGTCTCCCCAGAGCGTAGCAGAAGGGCAGAATCTCCACCCTTGCCCTGCTGCCGGGGATGCAGCCCAGGATGCCATTGGCTTCTGGGCTGCGAGCACACATTGCCAGGTCATATAACCATTTAGGTTGGAAAAGACCTTTAAGATCATCGAGTCCAACTATTAACATAGGTCTACCAAGTCCACTGCTAAACCGTGTCAATTTGAGCTTCTCATCAAGCAACACCCCCAAGTCCTTCTCTTCAGGGCTGTTTTTAATCCATTCTCTTGTATTTGTGCTTGGAATTGCCCTGACTCAGGTGTAGGACCTTGCATTTGACCTTACTGTACTTTGTGAAGTTCGCAAGGGCCCACCTCTCAAGCCTGTCCAGGTCCCTCTGGATGATATCCTGTCCCTACAGTGTGTCAGCCACACCACACAGCTTGATGTCACCAGCAAGCTTGCTGAATGCTAAATATATTCATTATATTCTCCAAGCCTTTCTCCCAATCTTCCAGCTGTTTTTCTGCATTTCCTTCATTTCTTGAAGACAACAGCAGAATAGATGACATTAAAGGTTCATAAAAAACATCAGCCATACCTTTTACAAAGAGATAATACAGACTAATTGGTTACCCAGTGCCTGCCTTGTTCCTACAGGAGCCTAAATTGTCTTGACCTTTCCATCATTTGCCTGTCTTTTGGACAGGCTAAGAATCTGACAGATTGTCCATCAAGGTTGCACTGACCTGCATCCCTGCAAACCCAAAATCCACAGTGAGCGACAACACCCCAACCTTTTCCTCTGAGCTCCACAGCTGGCACGTCTCTTCCTCAGATGAAAACGGAGGAGATGAAGACCAGAAAAATACTCAAGCACTTGAACTGCTCCTGTTCCAGATCATCCTGCTTGAATACCTGAGCAAGAACTGAGGAACGCAGGGGGGAAGGGTGTAGGAAATATGGTCCCACTGCTCTGTTTAAGAGAGGGCTGGTTGCCTTGAAATACCCGCAAACATGAAGCACTATAAAAATCATGCACATTTTACAGGACTTCCTCTAGAGTCAAGAGATGTTAAATGTTTTCTAGAGAAGCAGCTCTGTGCTCTGAAATGCCCACGTTTTTCAAAATACTGATTTTTTTAACCTTATTTGCTACAAAAATCTGAAATCAGCATTTTGTCTTGTTTAAATGACTTGACTGTGCTGCTCATTTCCTTAATTCAGAATTTTAACCTGTTCCTGGACTTAAATTTTTCTGGTAAGTTAAGAGGCCAGTGCAGAAGCACGTTTCTTGCTTTGAAGCTTTCCTGATTAAATGCAGTAGTGAAAGTTTATTTCCACTTAAAGGCTACAAAACTATACTTACCATTACTTCAGTAATGATTACAGCAATCATATTTTCAGAAAGGCAAATGAAATCTGATTTCCTCTGCCCCTGGGCAGAGTGTGTCTCTGTCAGAGTAAATTTCCCTCCAAGAAGGGAGGACTGGCATCAGTAAAAATTCCTGAAGCCACTGCTGGTAAAAGTCAAAGCAGATGAACTTATAAACCACACTGAAGCCCTGACAGAATTTCATTTAAATTAAGATTTTTCCAGTTTCCTTTGCTGTAGCAAGGGTTTTACAAGCGGTCTCCCCAGGATACATAGATATACACACATCTATTATCCATAATGGTACCTGTGATCCTTTCTTCAATGGAGATATATATGGAATGTAAAGCTACGTTGGCACTGCTATACCTTGCAATGTAAAGCCAGGAGAAAAGGCTGACTCTCACCTAGAAGCTGGAATTAAATCCACAACTGGTAAAGAGTTTCTCACTATTTCCATTTTCTGAGCTCTTCACATCATTACAAGGCTTCTGGCTTATGCTGCCTGGGGAAAAGGGAATCTCCACCCCATGAAAAACTTGATGTCCCGGGAGAACATTTACATCAACTCAGAAAGTCAAACCCACAATCCGCCCCCCGCTGCCTGTGCCAGGGCTCAGTGCTCTCCACTCCAGGCCTGCTGACCCCTGGGTCTTTGGTGGGCTGCACGTCCCTCCTCCCTTGCTGTACTCCAGACACCTCCCAGTCCACGACTCCATTAATTTCTAGCATCCACCAGAAGAGAAAGAGTCACAGAATCTGCCCGCAGTGCAATTACAGCTCAACAGGTTCCCCAGGGCCAACAACTGGACTCATCTTAAGCAGTAAAATGATTTTTTATCTTTTTCACCACAAACATTTAATTACAAATATTAAAATATTTGCTGGTGGAAAAAGTGCTATTTCTGGCGAAGATTTAAACCAGTAATGCAGCTGTAAGAAAGCATCATACAAACCAACACTGAATAGTAAAGTTTTTCTGTATTTAAGCTTTTAAAAATAAATCTTCTATAGACTGTCCAGTGCAATGTAGGAAAAAAAAAACAAACCCAACATATTTAACATGTTATCGCTGGAAGCTGGGTGTACCCAGAAGCATCAGCAAACACAGTTCTGCACATAAAGTTAGGGATACGAGTTCACAGAAACATCGCTTCCAAAGTTGCATTGCCAATTTAGACATTAACGAGCCACCTATATTTAAGTTATAACATCTGTGAGCCAAAATTGAGATGCACGAAATATCACACATTATGGAGCACCTGAAAATTATTTTTCTCAAATCATCTCCAAGGCTTTGAAACCCCTCCAGGGATGGGGACTCCACCACTGCCCCGGGCAGTCTGGCACAGGCCTTGACAACCTTCAATGAACCTGGAAGGATCTAAGCACAAGAAAAAAGTTCAAGTATCCCACAGATCATGCAGCAAAAAGATGATGTTTAATGCTGAAAAACATTGAATGTGGTTGCTGCTATGTCTGACACCGAAATTAATACTATAGATACGGTACCTGGGGGTGGTCATTGAATAAAGGAAAAATTTCCTCAAAGCATCCTCAGCAGCTTGGCCTGCTAGATGGCACAGTAGTGGTCATCAGAGCCTAGAGCTTGGAAAACCTGGACTTAGACAGCAAGAATCATTTTGCATTGGCAAGGAAAAAGTGTTTTCATCCAATTTTTGTAACTACACAATTGTCTGTCAATAAATCACAGACTGACTTTTAGACCTATTTATATATTCTAAAAATATTGTGTAGGCAATTTTAAAACGTAGAAAAAACCCAAACAATTTCAAAATCTATTTTTCAACTGCTAGTCTAAATATGCCTAGTGATGTAAACCAGAAAATACTTAAGGCAATATTTATGTAAAAGAATCCCAATTTACAGTTACTTGCATGTTTCAGAGAACAATTCTGATTCTCTTTTTAACACTAAGTTTAAATGATTTGTCTTTCCTGAAAAATATTCCAATGTTCAATCTTAATTTTAACCATCTCATTAAGATGAGAAGAAGCCACTAGAAAAAGATCATTCATAACCATAGAATCATAGAATCATTCTGGTTGGAAGAGACCTTTAAGATCATCAAGTCCAACCACTAACCCAGCAATGCCAGGTCACCACTAAACCATGTCCCTCAGCACCACATCTCCATGGCTTTGAAACCTCTCCAGGGATGGGGACTCCACCACTGCCCCAGGCAGCCTGGCACAGACCTTGACACCCTTGCAGGGAAGACATTTTTCTTCATATCCAACCTAAACCTCCCCTGGCACAACTTGAGGCTGTTTCCTCTTGTCCTATCGCTTGTTCCTTGGGAGAAGAGACTGACGCTACCTCACACCAACCTCTTTTCAGGGAGCTGTCGAGAGCCAGAGGGTCTCCCCTGAGCCTCCTTTTCTCCAGGATCAATAACCCAGGTCCCTCAGCTGTTCCTCACAACACGTGTGCTCTAGGCCCTTCTCCAGCTTCATCACCCTTCTCTGTACACGCTCTAAGCCCCTCAATGTCCTTCTTGGAGTGAGGGGCACAAAACTGAACCCAGGATTCGAGGTGCTGCCTCCCCAGTGCCGAGTCCAGGGAGACAATCCCTGCCCTAGTCCTGATGGCCACACTGGTGCTGATCCAAGCCAGGATGCTGGTGGTCTTCTTGGCCACCTGGCTACACGCTGGCTCATCTTTATCTGGCTGTCAACCAACACCCCTAGGTCCTTTTCCACCAGGCAGTTTCCAGCCACTCTTCCCCAAGCCTGGAATGTTGCAGGTAGTTGTTGTGCCCCAATGTGAGACACAATCAAATCAGTATATTCATAAAGAAATAAAATAATTTAGAAAAAAGAAAAAGTGAAATGCAGTTCTTTAGCCTCTGTAGATGAAATCATCAGCTCTGCCGCAATATCTTAGGCTGTTGGAGAAGGTTCACTAAGATGGTGGGAAGTTGGAAGAAACAGAATTGGGTAAAGAGGAACCCAAATTTGTTAGGATTTTGAATCATATACAATCATACTGAGAAGTCATTTAACAGCAGTACCTGCTGGTCTCAACAGCAGTGCAAAGAATGTAGGCATTAATGAAGTAATCAGTGCAGACACTCTAAGTTTGACCTTTTAAAGACTGTTTAGGCCAGCCTATAACAGCTTGATCCATCAGAGCCCTGGAAAATGCTGTTCTGCACTAGAAGGTGTGAGAATTTACACAAGCAGCTTATTTATGCTGGTCTGCATCATGAGGTTTACCAAGGAAAGCAAAGAAGGTTTTAGCAGAAACTGTGATCTAAATTTGATTATTTGTCAAATTTGCAGATGTTCATCTCCTTGATTAAGATTCTTTGACAGGGAGTCAAATAGACAAAGATTCAGCAGAGGTTAGACTCTATTGCAAGAAAACCATCCCTTTGTGTGAGGAAAGGATTCTGATTTAGGTGCTCGAACAGTTCATCATTTTTAGACAGAAGTTCTACTAATTTCACGCTGTTATAAAATCTGAGTGGGAGACGACATTTTATAGAAAAGATATAAAGTATTATTCTGTGTTATCTCCAGTAGAAATGATAGCTCTGATCAAAGCAAAACAAAATTCTCTCATATATGTTCTCTATGAAAACCAAACATGTTCTCTATGAAAACCATAACTAAAGATAAGCTTAAATACATCTGTTAATCAAGACAAGAAACTCCATCTTATTTATAGACAATGAAAAACAGTTTAAAAGCCACATCCACCGAGATACTTGTTGGCATATTGTCCACCAAAAGTTCCTTTTTATCTCACCTGGGACAGTGATTGTCTACAGACACTTTTCTCTGTTCAAAAAGCATGCCAAGCGTATGTGCATTTTCATCGTAAAAGAGTGAATTATAATAAACCGAGTTCGCACCACTGCCAAATCAATCAGTGGGTTGCTGTGGGGTTTTTTGCTAAAATACCACAGGCCAGATGAAGTATCTTCACTAAAACACCCAAGGACTTCATGATGTATGCTTGTCTTTCCACTGTCCCTGTACGTTTCCTGTAATTAAGAAGTACCAGTGATTTCTCCTTGCACATACTGAAACCACCTTCTTGCAGTTTCTCAGGGCCCACAGAAAGGCAGACGTTCCCCAGCAGATGTAATGGGAGGAGGTTGCTTCACGACAATGCGATCATCATGACTGACACAAGCACTGCAATGTTCACTGTCCGCCTGCTGCCATCCGATGTTCTCCGGGCATGCAGTACAGCAAATACTGCATTCGTGTGATTGGTTGGTATTTCTACATTGCAGATCATGCCTTCACAGCAGGAAACACATTCCTGTTGAGAAAAAGGAGATCACTGGACATAGGGTAATTCAGCGGCAGCTTTTAGAGATCTATGTTCTTTCAACTGGTTGCAAAGGTTATAGCTCAACAGACTCACTGCCTCCACCTGGCAGCCTGACCCAAGGTAGCAGATCACAGAATCTCAGCATAGTTGGGGTTGGAAGGGACCTCTGGGGATCATCTCGTCCAACTCTCCTGCTCAAGCAGGGTCACCCAGAGCAGGTTGCCCAGGATTGCATCCAGGAGGGTTTGGAATCTCTCAAACCCACCTGGACACAATCCTGGGCAACCTGTTCTGGGTGACCCTGCTTTAGCAGGATGGTTGAAATAGGTGCTCTCCAGAGCACCAGAGCTGGTCCCTTTCAACCCCCATCATGCCAGCATTCTGTGATTCAGAATAAACCTCTACCTAGTGTAAAAGCCTTAGTAAAGCCACGGTGGGTCTCTGCAGTAGCCAAGCCACGTGGCTGCTGTCGCTGCTGCTCCCCCACCGCGGGCCACAGACAGAGAAAGGAAAAAAAAGGTTTCAAAATGCCTTTTTGAGTTGAGATAAGGAAAGTTTAATACAGAAACACGTAAGAAGCAATCACAATAACAACAGTCAGAAAGAAGTAATACACAGAAATAAGCAATACCGGGGACAAAGCGGGGGAGCGGAGCGATCATACATGCCTGAACCAAACCGACGAACCCAGAACTGGCCCAGAACCAGAACTAGCCCTGAGGCATGATGGTAGCATGGTATAGAATAGCCTGGCTGCACCAAATAAACCCTGTTCTGGCTGAACCAGGACACCTAGCATCTCAAGAATGAGAGAAGGCAGCAGTTCTAGCTTTTTGGCATGGAACAAAAGCTCGGTTGTATCTTGCTTAAACATATGGCCTTTGTAGTCAAATACTGTCTTGCTGTGCGGTATTATCCAAGCTATGTTACGCAGAGACATGACTGGAGTACCTGACTCCTAACCTGGCTTGCCCAGAGCTGACAGTGACACAGCTCCAGCTCCACAAGCATTGGTGCGGGTGGCAGAGACTACCTGGGCACCTTATTCTGAACTCAGAAACCAAGCCTTGCTTCCATTATAGAAATTTGATATCTGTTGTTGACTACTGGAGAGTAGATCTTGGCACATCTTCTTCAGCCAGAAAAACAAGAACAAAATGCAAACCTCAAAGCCCATGTGTCGCTCTTATAGAAGGAGGAGTGCTTACTGTGTGGCCACTTTCTTGGTGACGGTGGCAGCCTACAAAATGGCATTCCTCTCCAGTAGCGCATTTTTTGGTGACTGAGGTACTCTTCCCATGGTCTGTGAAGTGATGAACTGTCAAGCAGTACTGAGTACCTACCAAAAAAAAAGTTTATTTGCATAAAGTATATGTTCTTGTACAGGGTTTAAAAACTGCACACAATTTAGCAAAATGTTCCCATAAAAATGACTTATTGTGGCTGTATTAGCAAGAATTTAATTAGCGATGAAATCTTAACTGAACCTTCAAACCTCCAGAAAGGCTGCCGTCATTTAAACTACTTATTAGCACTATCATTTACACATTTATCTTCCATTCTCTACTGATTTTTTGCAGCACATTCTTGCTTTATTTCAGACAAATTTCCTCATTCCTCTAGTTTCTTTCTTCCCCTTTCCCACTGTTACTGTGAATATCACTGCGAAGAAAAATGAGGAAGCTCATTTCTGCTCTTTTTTATGTATCCATCATTCTCTCACCCAAGTATGAGCCCCAGTCATTCAGGTCTTGCTGCTCACAAGCGAGCATAGAGGGACCATTATATCTTGGGATGGCATCCAAAAGGAAGGAGATCAGGCTACAAAGGCAATTCTTGAGTTTTTTTTCAACATCTTTAAAATTAATTCTTAGGAAGCACACAGCTATATATATACACACACACATATATATATAACTACTCTTACTGATATATTAATAATACATTAATGACTATATTGATAATGTACTGATGTAGAATAATAACATTTTAAAATGTTTTAAAGATATAGATGGATAGGAATAATTTTTCACTGTTGCTTTGCACTCTGAAATGGTCAAAACATTCACCTCAGCAGAAATTGTGTGACTCAGTATTACTAATAACAGAGCTGAGGGCAGCACTGTTGGCACGTTAACCCTATTCAGAATCTCCAGGATGGCCCAGTTAGGGAGAAGCAACTTTAACTGTCTTAAAGAATCCCCTTAACACAGACGCACTTACTTTCAGGACACCATCTATCTTCAGCCCATCTGTTACAGTTGTAATTATCCACCGCATTATCACAAGTGAAGCACTTAAAACTGTTTGGAAATGGAGTGGCTTGAAAAGTATTGAAATATAGTAAGTTGGCAAGTTTTAAGAGAGAAATAAAATATTCAAAATGATACTGTTAGCGCTCACACACACATATACTTACAAAACCATAAACAAACATTTATATGTTTTTAGTGACACATCCCTGTTACACAAATAAAACCTATGAAACGAGTTCTGTAGAAAGCTTTTACATTTTTAACTGGTTTTGCTACACATGAACTTTTAAAACATTTCCTCCTTGTTTCCTTCTCTCAATCCAAAACACCATTTAAGTAGCAGTGGGAAAAACAGGAAAGAGAGAACATCTTGTATATATATATATATTCACACGACCCTACACTGGCATGTATGTGTGTACAGGAGAACAAACACAACCTACATTCCAATGGCTTTTGATTCCTCTGATGAAAAAGCTACACCTTCAAAACCAGCTTCAGATCATGATCTCCAGCTCTGCAGAAGTTTGATCCCTTTGACAAAGGGTTCAGGAGGACTAATTTAAAATCTTATTTCCATTATATAAATGTATAAATGATTTTAAGATGTGCAGTTCTCTAGATGCACATATCTACCTGGGATATCTAGCTGCCCTGACTCTTTTAATGATACCTATAATGAAAATCTTCTTCCCTTAAATGAAGGGATAGAAGGCTTCTGATGTTAGATAAGAGGCAAAAATATGATGCTATTAGTGACAACTGGCTTCACAGGTCCCACAAGGTTTTTAATTACCTTCAGTTTGAATTAATTGCATACAGCACACCTATTCTTCCCCTTACAAAAGGCCCAACAGGATAAAAGACAAAAAACATCTGTTCTGTATTATTTATGAGAAATCCACTGCATAATTTGCACTGTAGGAAGACATTTCAGAGACAGAAAAATATAATACAAGCACTTAAGATGTGAAAGCCCTCATGCCCTCCTCAATTCAGCAGTGAGTGCAGTTGTTTGTTTTCATTCAGTCAAGTTATAAAAATCTTAGATATCAACTAAACTGCTGTGGGTTGAAAAGCAAAAGTTGTGTTTCAAAGTTTTTATCCTTTGTGTTTGAAGAAGACAAACACTTAAAACCCAGAGGATTGAAAGAATACAGCAATGAACTAAAATGTTAAGCTACAATTGCATACACAAAAAAAGGTATAAGTGTCTAACTTACGGTCTAGAGGAGGTCTCACATCGTAAAAGTTGATGTTCTCAGCTGAAACCCAATTTCCTGAAAGGGTGAAGAACGCAAGAAAGGCTCCGGCCAGCATGTGACAGAATAACAACATGCTGAGTATTGTTGTACATGAAAAGCAAAACTCTTAGGCCTAAGACAGAAAGGAAACACATTATTTAGGGCGAATCATACAGAACTGAGCATGTAGGACAATAAATTTCCTACGAACTGCTCCTGAAACCTTGAAAAGTCAGTCCGTAGATCTATCCTGTGAAGCTGGCTAATGCAAGCACGTAAGGATGAGCAATGCAAAGCTGAGCAGCTACTGCCTTCTGCTGGCCAGGATCCTGCACAGAGTCCTTTCGTATCCACCAAAAAAAGGTTAACATTATTTCTTTAATCTGTTTGTCCTTCTAAGCAATGTCAATCTTACAGATTTCTTGTAAGCATTCTTAAAAAATCAACATGAAAACTGAGCTCCTTTACATCCTACTTGAAATAGGTAGGATTACAATGCCATTAAAGAAAGCAAAACACAGACAAATGTGATTCTTAACACCAAAGCCTAAAATCTAAGACCAATTCCTCATCTGACAGACAGCACTGTAAGCGTATCGACTTCAGGTAGGCTACATCATGTGAATTCTAAGTGCATTTACCACTGGCACAGTATTAAAGTTCCCATGTGTAAACTAGATTTATTTATTTTTGAAGTGCATACCAAGGAAATGCTAAAGAAGATACCTGCTGATGGTACATAGGTTATGGAGAATTGCAAAGTAGAACGTTTAGGGAGATAAATGGTTTTGAGTTGAATCCATTCAATCCACTTACCCAGGCTGAGCCTGAGTGGATTGAGAGCAGCCCTGAGAAGAAAGACTTGGGGGTGCTGGTTGATGAAAAGCTCAACAAGAACCAACAATGTGCAAGTGCAGCCCAGAAAACAACCGTATCCTGGGCTGCATCCCCGGCAGTGTGGGCAGCAGGTCGAGGGCGGAGATTCTGCCCCTCTGCTCCATGCTGGGGAGACCCCCCTGCAGTGCTGGGACCAGCTCTGGAGTCCTCAGCACAGGAGACACATGGACCTGTTGGAGCAGGGCCAGAGGAGGTCACAACAATGATACGAGGGCTGGAACCCCTCTGCTGTGAGGACAGGCTGAGAGAGTTCAGGTTGTTCAGCCTGGAGAAGAGAAGGCTCTGGGGAGATCTTATTGCAGTCTTCCAGTATCTGAAGGAGGCCTACAAGAAAGCTGGGGGGGGAACTTTTTACAAGGCCTTGTGAAAAGGATAGGACAAGGGGTAATGGGTTCAAACTGGAAGAGGAGAGATTTAGATAAGAAATCAGAAGAAGTTTTTCACTCTGAGGGCAGTGAGACATTGGAACAGTTGCCTAGGAAAACTGTAGATGCACTCTCCCTGCAAGTGTTCAAGGCCAGGTTGGATGGGGCTTTGAGCAACCTGGTCTAGTGGGAGGTGTCCCTGCCCATAAAGGTCACCTAATTCCAACACCTTGTTAAGGTCCCTTCCAATTCTATGAGGCTATGAGATACACGTTTTGGGCGTGCTTTGCACATTTATTTGGGGCTCCCCAGACACTTTGGAAAGGCTTTATATAGAAGAACATCATTTTGGTCAGTTTGATATTTAGTAGAGCAAGCTGCAGTGATACTGAAGACCTAGTTCAGACATTAAAAAGCAGGTTCAGCTTAAGTGGCACTTCACCCATGCAGACTCCCAGCAGGAGAAACAAGCTGGAGTGGAGGCTCCCGCCAAACCAGAGATGTTGCTTTGAGCTGCCAAGTGTATTCATTTATTCAGGAATCTCTCTGCACATCCCTGCACAGGCCTATGCAGATGGACACCACTCAAGACCATAGCAGAGAAGTTAAAGGATTTCCTTCTTTTTCCTGTTGCTTTTTTGTTTGGTTGTTTTTTTTTTCAACTGACACAGACAGGAATTACTTGAAAGATGGTTTTGCCAACAAATCAATCAGCAGAAAGCTCAACTTCATGAACTGGGAGTTTAGCCATCCTAATTAAGATTTGTTTTTTAAATCACAGCTTTATGAATATATTTCAGTAAATCCTGAGAAAGTCACAACATACCTCTACCTGCAGTGCACCTCCAAGGCTATTTGCCATGGATGGTCCAGATTTCTTCTGACTGTAGCCTAGAATCTAAAGAAGGATTAGGAACAGAAGTCTGTGGAAAACAAACAGCAACCGACCATGATAATTCTGTCCTGAAGGAATTAATTGCTTTAAATACTGTATGCCCTTATTTATATTGAAAATTAAGACAGAAACCTAGAAGTGTGGTGGTTTTTATAAGAAAATATCCAAAGAAGCACCTGAACTACACAGTGTGGCTCTGCCTTTTTGAGTGCTGTCCTACTGCAGAAATACAGATTCCCTCCTCCCTGTGATACCCTGACGTCATAGGAGGCAAATGAAAGACAAAAACTGAAGCAATGAGACTCCTCGGTCCTTCCAAGAGGATGAGTTTACTTCTCTTGCAAGGGAAAAACATTATCCAGGCAATGACCTGGGTGGGACCAGATTATAGCAGATGAATATATATTTCATACTCTGGAGACAAACTTTCAATACATGCTATCACCAAAACAGAAGCACTAATCAGCAGCAAGGTCACCTAACAGAGCTCAGACATCATCAGCCTCTGGATTAGAGGTTATGAGCAAACTCTGAAGCAAACAGGTCCCCCACAGTTCTCTCCTTACTGAAACAGAAACACAAAAATGTTGATCAAATCCCTACCAACACTGCAAAATCCTGGCTACGAGAAATATTTCCCAAGACAGATCAGCAGAATGTGGTGTTATCCAGGATAGGAGAAAGGGAAAAGAGGAGACAGTGCAGCTACTGCAATTCACAAATGACCCAACATTCCATGCAACTTCATTTCTCCTCCCTCTGGCATTCTAAGCTCTACTGGTTTATGTTGGAGACAACAGCTCTCCCTCAAGGTCTTTTTGGTTTACATAGGTCACTTTAAGTTAGTGCCTAAACCCCTTGTCCTTTATAATCCATATCTAATATATTTCAATTTCTGCTCACAAAATAGCCTTTTATCCCAGTGTCAAGAGGTGACAGAATTTCTATTCCAGCTGATACATTTCTTCTTTTCTTTATAGACAGTAATTCCCAGTATTATGCCATTCCACTCTTCTGCTTTAAGGTATTTTGGATGAGGCTTTCATGACATAACCACGAGAAGGAAGAACCCAGTGCACCAAACCCCTTAATAAATATCGTAACTATTATTCTGAATGAGCTGAAGAGTTAGGCAATATAATAATAAAATGTCAGAGGTACCAGAAGCAAAATACAGTAGCATAATTAGCATATAATTATACTTTCCATGAAAATAGCCAATCTAAAATAAATAGCTAAAGATGCACAAAGGCTCACTTCAGAGATCTTCATTTCCCACATGGAGAATTCTTAGATGATGATTTAAAAACAAAAACACCCCAGAAGCACAGAATATGAAACACAATTATAGATTCACAGAATGGTTTGGGCTGGAAGGAAACTTAAAGACCACCAAGTCGGGCCCCCCTGCCGTGGGCAGGAACACCTCCCACTAGACCAGGTTGCTTAAAGCCCTGTCCAACCTGGTCTTGGGACCAACATCCAGGGATGGGGCAGCCACAACCCAGCTCTTTAGTAATGTGACCCGTGACCCCTTGTGGGCGGACCCGTGATCCCTTGTNTACTCTCTAGTAATGTTCCCTTTTTTGGACGTAGACAACACATAGAATCATAGAATGATTTGGGTTGGAAGGATCCTGTCACTCAATTTACAGGCTGTCCCTTCCTATTCTTTCCCACAGGTATCTCCTGTCATCCACTACTGGAGTCCAAGCACAGAATGAGGAGATGTTTGATTTGACTCAGCCCCTCATTCTTACATCGATCCCATTTATCCGTCTACTCTGCAGAAAGAGATTAAAGCCACTTTTAAGAGCAAAGTGGGATTTTACCGTGCTGAGCCACATTTCCCTACCTCCCCCTGCTCTGCCCTTTCCCTCAGAGGAGGTCAGAGGCATGGGGATGGCACAGCCGGTAATGCTGCGCTGCACCAAGCCTGGTTAGAAGCTGCTGTCACCTGTGCCAGGATAAGCTGGTCCTCAACCCCGCAAGGAAGTGCCACAGTCATTTTTTGTTACCATCTCAATCACTGTATCCTTTGCTAAAGCATCTTTATACACAGAGTAAGAACTAGCTCAAAATCAGAACTGCTGTGTATTTAATTTTATTAAAATAAATAAAAACCCAAAGTATAGGAACTGATGCTAATGTGTGGAGTTAAAAACACAGCAACACTAGTACAAGCAGGTACCAATTTTCAGAGCTGCATGTTCCTGATCCTAATTACCTTGCTCTTGTGTCCCTGGACAATTAGGGATCCAGTTTTCACTGACACCCACTGGGCAGTATCGGGCCCTTAACACACATCGGCTGCCTGGGCATTGTTGGTAAGAGTATGAGAAGAATCCTTCTTGTGCCTCTAGTGCCAACATTCTCCTTCACGATTGCTTTGCAAAATAGCTCTATTTATGTCCTTTGAATAGCACAAGCAGGTTACTTTTAGATTGGCAGGATAGTTTGAATCAAGTAGCAAATTTCAGTGTATTTCAGGCAGCTCTATAGCATTTAATTCTTTAACCCTGTAGAAGACATGGTATCAAATCACTTTAGTGCATAACAGTTGCAGAATTTATCTCTTTCACATATATTTTCCACAGTTTCTACTAGGTTGAGGAAAATTTGGCTTTATGAGGAGACTGGTCCGTAACTCGATCTGATGCACCTGGATAGCAAATAAAAGGCACAGTTACACTTGTGCCAGCTTTCAACAAATCCAAGCTCTCTCCTGCTCGCCCCCTCCAAGTCCCTACTGCTTTCCCCAGAGAAGCTCATGCCAAATGGAAAATTTTAGAGAATATAAATACAAAAAAGCTGGTCTCCAGTTGGTGTCAGGCATGGTAAGCCAACCTCACAATTTGCTCTAGTCAAAGGTATCCTTGTTTGCTAACCAGGCCAAAAAATAATGGATGTCATTTGACATAGTCTTGGTTACACAGCTGCACCAGAAGCCATTTGCAAATAAAACAGGAAAATATTGGCCAAAAAATGGCTTTCATATCTTATTCAAAATCTTTCAAGTGCTTATTTTCTTCATAGCCTCTTATCTCTGGTGTGCTTTCATATAATGTTATCTAGCAGCACAAGTAAATGTTTCATTATGCCCAATTAGGAACTGCATTAATAAAGGAAAAAACCTGTCGCAATACGGAAGATTAACGTATATAAACAAGAGCAAAGACGGAGGCAGAGCTTTCCTGGGGTGAGGGAAGAAGACCCAAGAAGGTAGGGCAGTTAGCGTACGCTCTGTAACAAAATTATAACTAAAGCACATTTCAAGAAAACGAGGAATACAATGGCTGACATAAATCATATATTCCAGAAGGTCTTCAGGTGTATTTTGCAGAGTGCAACAGAAGAGTAGGAAGCAGTGTGCTTGATTTCTGATTTTAATAAAATTCAAGCCTGTTGACACTGTTTTTCCTGGCAGACTCTGTGGAGGATTAACAGATTTAACATCAGATATGGAATGCAAATGACACTTCCTCCTGTCATTTAGTAAGCAATTTTCAGGTGCTATTAGATAATGGCAAATGCTTATGTTAAACTTGTTAAATACCACTTCAGGACATAAGAGTTAGAAATACATAGGCAGAAAGGTATGTAAGGTAAGGGCTGAAAAAGTTAAAACCAACACCTGACATCAGTGGGTGTTCCCTACAACAAACCAGAAAGGCCAAAACTGACACTTCAACTTATCTAAAAGTACAAAAATAGCTCCTTTGCTTCCCTATTTCTTAGACAAATACTGCCATTCTCATGTTTTTTTTTTCCCTAGATACCATTAAATTTTATCTGAGGCACCATTTACCCCACTTCAAAACTCAGGGAGTGAATAAGTGGATGGAAGGAATTAACAGAAAACCCGCATTTTCTTTGGGAAATAGGCAGAGCATATTTAAAATAAAAAAGGGAGGGGGGCGAGGACATATTTTGAATGATTAAAAGAATCCACAAATTAAAAATATTTGTTATACAAGTTCTACCTTATCATACCTACTGAGTTGAAGTTTCTATTTTCAGACTTTTTGCCTTCCAGATGCTATTGCTAGCCAAGAATAACACAGGAAAGCAGATTTCACATCACACTGACAGACATCTGCAGACAGTAACACTGACAGAATACTATTTCAGTTATCAACGTTGCTTTTAAACACAACACATTTCTTTATCTTCACCCACACTACACTTAGCCATGCCTGGAATTAAATTTGGTCTTAATTACAAGAAATTATAGGGTTCATTATCTAAGATCTTATAAAACACATACAGATCTGGTAATGACACCATCATTTAGCTCTGGGGATAATGCTGGCATGGAGTTGTGATGTGAACCAACTGCAGGACATGGAGGTTTCTGACTACACAATACTGCAAGGATTTTGAAAAAATTAATGTGTGGTTAATGTGATAAATCTGAGCAGTCCCACTAAAGTATTTGCAAGAACAAAACATGTATTTGTTTTTAAGGTCCTACAAAAAAGAAGATCCATGAGATGAAAACTGCTGTATGTGATGTCACATCTCATTCCTTTTATAGCCAAAACTGCTCAGCAAAAACTAGTCTTGAGCACTGACATGTATTTTGAAATTCAGAATCCCCTGATCATCTTTAGAAAGTAACTTTTTCTACCTAAAAATTCATTAATAAGAGATAAATCTCGTATTTTCTTCTGCAAGTGTATCATTCCCTTGAAGATCTGCACTTTGTCAAAGCTGTGGATGATCAGAAGTTTCACACTTCAGCTTGTAACAGCTTCTATACATTGCATACACAAGTTTTAAATCTCTCTCTCCCACCTGTGCTAGGCTGGAAATAGGAACTTAATATTACTCTAGAGAAAAGAGGTTATTAGAATAAGCAGCATTTTTTCCTTCTTCAAGCTCATCAGAGCATTTCTGCAAAAATCAATCTAATGATACTAATTTTGCACAATATTTTATTAAATCCCTTAGTGGATCAGACCATTATTAACTAATTAGGCCTCCCTACAGATGACGGGATGGAAGTTAAGGACACCTACCTCTCTGTACACAAGCTAGTGGGACTCAAGTTTGCATTAGTCAAAGGCTCCAGTGAACACCCGACCAGATGAAAGTAGAAAACAAAATTCTGATTTTCAGTATCCTTCTAGAAGTTTAGCTCTGGACTCAATATTTAACCAAGCTAGTGTTACTCATATTCAGCAGGACTACAAGGTGACACTACTGCACAATGCACAAGAATGAAGTTCTTCAAGAGCTATTTTAGAACATGAGAAAGGTGAGACAATGACATTGCTCCAGGAAATCAAGAAATACCTGTATAGTTTAATACACCATATACAATTATTACTAAATGGAAAATGCAGGTCTTCAGCCAGTTAAATTCAGCTTCAGAAATATGCCTTGGTTTTAACGGCCATTCTTCCAAGTGACATCCTATTCCTAACACAAACTACACCCAATAGACATAGTTACACATGCCATAAAGCTATACAGGCCATAAAGTTACATATACCATTCTAGGCAATAAAACATAAGACTCTAGACAACAGAAATGAGAACCTACATGAGTTCTGCTCGTGAAATAAATACTATATCCCCTGTCAAATTAAAATGTCAAATCAAGATACGCTCTGAAAAGATTTGCTAAGAGAAGAGAGCGTTTGCATGCAGTCCTACTTTGAATCTTAAATCCACCAAAATTTGTTTGAACCTGTGGGATCAGACAAAGTAGAAAGTGTGACAGTTTCTGCATCACAAAGGACATTTATCACAAGCTTCACATTCAGCTGTATTTCAAAACTAAGGTTTAAGCCACACACCAGCTGAGTTCATAAACCTGAAAAGCGTGTTCTTTTATTCAACACTGACGTCCAGAGTGAATTCCCTGACATTAGCCTTCACTTCTTTCCTCTTGGTGGTTATCTCACTACCTTGGGTTGTTTGTTAGGTTGATTGATTTGCTTTTTTTTTTTTTCTTAGCTGCTTAGAAAGAATAAAAGGCACAAAACAAATCAGTTCCCCCGCCCTTTCCTCCAGTCTTAGTTGCAACCTCTTCTTAAGTCACAAAGGGTTCAGTATCACACACGTGTCAACACAAACTCACAGTGTGCACTGAATGAATTTGAAGAAAACATAAAATAACTCTGTCTAGTTTTACTGAACTGAGTGTTAGGCTCTGAGCTCTCATGGCAAAACGTCCTTTAACTTCCTATAGTGGCCTTCCAGTACTTAAAAGGGCCTACAGGAAAGCCAGGGAGAGACTTTATATCAGGGAGGGTAGTGACAGGACGAGGAGTAATGGTTTTGAACTACAAGAAAGTAGACTTAGACTAGATCTAAGGCAGAAATTTTTCCACTCTGAGGGTGGTAAGACACTGGTACAAGTTGCCCAGGGATGTTGCAGATGCTCTTACCCTTGAAGTGTTCAAGGCCTAGATGGATGGAGCTTTGAGCAACTTGATCTAGTTGAAGATGTCCCTGCTCACTGCAGAGGGGTTGGAAATAGATGATCTTTAAGGTCCCTTCCAACCCAAACCATTCTGTGATTCTGTGACACTTCACTAAACCCAGATACTACATTTTCTACAATAACACAACACTAGATTAACTATTTTGCCTCTACTTTCCCAGTAATATGAAAATTGTCAGCCATGTCCTTCTACCACCAGTTCATGCCAGTTTAAGACAGCAGCACAAACGAATCGGCACTGCAGTTGAACAAACCCACACACAGAGTCACCCACTCGTTTATACTGGCAGAGTTTCATGTGTGAAATTTATAGCACTGGCACTTGTCTGATTTTATCTTTGCCTATGTTTATATCAGCTTCACGTTACTATGTAATCCTTGAAATCATAACCAACATCATCTCCTCAAATGCACCAGGAATGATGGCAAATGCTTCCAGAGAGACACTATCAGTTCCCAGTTATGCTACGCTGCAACCAGAGAACCGCAAAAATAAATTCCTGCTATTGAATGCATTGTTTAAAAAACAGTTGTGAAGAACAAACAGTCTGTCTTTGTATTGAACTCCTTGAGAAGAAGCTTTTGTTTTGAACTCGTTTCAAGAACTCGGAAGTCACAGAATCATAAAGTTTCGGGTTGGAAGGGACCTCAAAGATCATCCAGTTCCAACATCCCTGTCATGGCAGGGACACCTCCCACTAGACCAGGTTGCTCAAAGCCTGGTCCAATTTGGTCTTGAACACCTTTTCTAGTCCCGCTTCTAAAGAAAACATGTATCTGAACTAAACTCCTTACTGAAAACAGAACTTTAAAAGCAGAAGTCTTTTGCAGGTCATATTTGCATGGCCCACATGATGTTGATGTTTATTAAAAGGACTGATTTGCATTGCAAATGTGCTGGATGCTGGGAAAGAATGAAATTCTAATTACTGTCAAGTCAACACAGAGTCTACAACAAGAGCAACCATCCAACTGATATAAAAAGCACCTTTCTTGAAGTCGCATCGCCCACAGCGCTGCACCACAGCTCAGCCTCACACACCCTGTATCATGTTACTAGCAGTGTAACATGACTACTTCTGAACAGAAAATTAATCATAGTGTCACTGATTCCACTTCTGAAAAATGTTTCATGCACAAAATTCCCCCTCTTCCACACTACCCTTCCAAATTTCTAAGGCACATACTTTCAGCCGCTGATGACTGATCAAGAACTTGAGTAATTGCCATTACTCTGCCTTGCCCTACACCAGCTGACATAACATCTCTAGCAAATAGTCTTGCAGATGTAGTTCTCAGCAGATGAACCCAAATTCTGCATTTC
Organism: Eurystomus gularis; assembly: GCA_013400335.1. Classification (NCBI taxonomy): domain Eukaryota; kingdom Metazoa; phylum Chordata; class Aves; order Coraciiformes; family Coraciidae; genus Eurystomus; species Eurystomus gularis. The sequence goes on from VZZY01004311.1 coordinate 40,228, forward strand.
CCTCCCGTTTTTCTCTTTGAAAGCTCAGACTGCTCCACTCTGCAGCAACAGCTACTTCAAATATGGCTTCCTAAATTAGAGAGGAAGATTTTTCGACTTGAGATACAGCCACTAAAGGAGAAGGTATGATGAAAATCCCATTTCCAAGCCATAGTTCTCTGTTTGCAGCACTCTGGTTTCTACAGCCCTTCTAGCCAAACTTTGCCACCCAAGGGTGAACTGAGAAGCTTAACACTGAGGAAAGTGCTTTTGATGTCTTTTAGGAAAATATTACTATACATGACAGAATATATCTTCATGCATATTTTACAACATTGTCTTCTTTTATTTACAACATTGTCTTCTATTTGTATTTACTGGGAAGGTATCTCCAGAGGTCTGTGAACTCTGCAAAAGCAAGAGATGAAAAGGGATAAGGAGAAAAAGGCTTTGTTTTTCTAAGGGTATTAAAGTTTGTTTCAGCTCCTTACACAGTCACAAACACAAGAAGACTTAAGAGTCATTGGGTTGTTTTGAAACACTTTAAGTGAACTGGGTTTAATGAAATGCTGACCCATCCAATGGGCATTGACGTCCCATCAACGCTCTAATCCAGCCAGCTGAAAACAGCAAAAAGCAAATCTCCATTTTGACTAACTGCGAAATATTACCCGTAAGCAGTATTTGGCAGAAGTTGTTATTTGAACAGCCTCCGTCAGAATTCTCTTGCATTGTGAGGAAAAAGAGATTTGCCCTTGTTTCACGGGAGGGATAATGCAAACATAAAAAGCTCCTTTTCACAGGTTCACAAAAGCTGTGTTGACATATATATGCCACATCTTCCACCACAAAAGCCAGACGCTGCAGTGTTTTCTTCCTCTAAGGTTCAAATTTCTGAAGCAGAAGCACACAACTTCCATGTCTACAGACACAACTTAAGCATCAATAAGGAAATATAATGTTTAATTTAATTAACTTTAGCCTGAAGAGAAGGAGGTTCAGCAGAGACCTTCTTGCTTTCGACAACTCCCTGAAAGGAGGTTGGAGTGAGGTGGGGGTCAGGCTCTTCTCCCACGGAACAAGCTGCAAGATAAGAGGAAATGGCTTCAAGTTGCGCCAGAGGAGGTTTAGGCTGGACATTAGGAAAATGTCTTCCCCAAAAGGATTGTCAAGGCCTGGAAGAAGCTGCCCAGGGTAATGCCTCCATCCCTGGAGGTGTTTCAAAGCTGTGGAGATGTGGTGCTGAGGGACATGGTTTAGTGGTGACCTGGCAGTACTGGGTTAACGGTTGGACTTGATGATCTTAAAAGTCTTTTCCAACCAATTCTATGATTAATTTAAATGGTTCAAAAATAATTAGTTTTGTGCAGTTTCTCTCATTGCCCTCCACCCACACTCTAGAGCTGGAATCACATCACTATTTATAGCAGCTGAAAGAAAACTCAGACTTTCATCATTCTGCAGTTACTTGTTTCATTTGCTAGAGGCTGAGCCTTGAAGGTTACAGTACCTAAAAACATTCAGAAAAAAACCAAACCTTCACCATTTCCGGTCTTTTCATCATTGTCCAGGACAAAAATACAGCATTTCATAGCATTTTTTAAAAATATTTTTCACTAAAGTGTTACTATCTTTTTTTAAAAAAAGCTTGAATTGAAGTTGTTCAGAAGACAAGATTTCAAACACCTCCAGGACCAGCCACTTGTGTCAGAACAGCATCTAGCTTGTTCCTTCACATCTCAAAGTGTTCGCTCCCGCTTATCTCCCCGGCAGTTGCTGCAGTAATTCAATAATAGCTCTGGTTATCTTAACCAAATCTTAACCATTCAGAAGGGGCCCACCCTCGACTAAGTAGCATATTGAATATTGGAAGGAAAGAGGTAAAAGTCCAATGCCAACACCTGTTTTATTCCCACTAAGGGAACAGGGGTACCTCTGCTCCTCATCTCTTCACACTGCAAAAAATGCTGTGGGTGTGAGTCATGGTCTTTGTTCTAAAGAAAGCAACCAAGCATCTTGGTTTTGTCCAGAAACAATGTCCTCTTCCCCAGACACACATCTCTCATTTCTCGTCTGCTTCTCTTTTTTTTTCTCCTTATCTCTTTAGTGTGATGCTATCAAGGCGGTCCAATTTTCTCACGTGCTAGAGGAGGTTACATAAGAGTTTTACAATTAAAGTGACAGAACTGCTTCTAGTCAGTACCATCCCAGCTCTTCGTGAGGTCCACAACAATGATGTGGGGGCTGGAACCCCTCTGCTGGGAGGACAGGCTGAGAGAGTTGGGGTTGTTCAGCCTGGAGAAGAGAAGGCTCTGGAAAGACCTTCTTGTAGCCTCTCAGTACTTCAAGGAGGCCTATCAGAAAGATGGGGACAGAAATTTTAGCAGGGCCTGTTATGACAGGACAGGGGTGATGGTTTAAAACTAAAAGAGAGAGATTTAGACTAGATGGAAGGAAGGCATTTTTGATGTTGAGGGTGGTGAGAGCCTGGCCCAGGTTGCCCAGAGAGGTGTTGATGCCCCATCCCTGGAACCATTCCAGGTCAGGTTGGACAGGACTCTGAGCAACCTGCTCTAGTTGCAGGTGTCCCTGCTCTGTGTAAGGGGGTTGGACCCGATGACCTTTAAAGGTCCCTTCCCCCAAAAAAACTTCTATTATCCTATGATTTCCAGGCACATTGACGCTATTTACACTTCAAATAGTCTTTCCCACCTTCCCATCTCTGCAGTCTACTCTGAGTAGAGCTCATCTTTAGCTTCTGGGCATTCCTGCAGAGTAGAAACTGGCTTGTATTTCTCAAAGCCTAATACTTGATAAATCCTCATGGCTTACTCTGTTCAGTTAAGTCAATGGAATAATAAAACAAAACATGGGAAGTAATTTATAATCTGAACTAAAAGGTAAGTTGTCATTCAATGAGAGGAGCAATAGAAAGGGACAAAGTGCACATTCTACCTCCGCACTGACCTGCCCAAGAGACAATGCCATATTCTTAAATAAACTGGCAGCACGGTAACAAGCAACAATACGAACGCCTCTGGGTGGGGAGATTATTTACTCTACATATTACCTGAAATAGGCAGGATTTCATTTGACAAATTAAAGTTGGCAAATTTTCTGTTTCCTTCATTTACTCTTCACAGATCAAGAGGAATGCTGAACAGAAAAGCACTACAAGTAGGAAAAAAAAAAATATTCCTGCTTTACTAACAACGATAAATCTGTGGTAAGTAAGGCAACCCTGAGTAAAACCAGAAAAGCAAGCATATTTTAGAAGTGAATGCTAATTTCTGCATCTGAAATATCATCAGCAGAATTTCCTCAGAGATTTAGGAACTGGTAATGAGGAGACTAAGCCCAAAATCAGGGGCCAAATGCCCTATCTGCCTTTTTTTTTTAATTCAATTAAATGCATTTCCAAATAGACCGATAACTCTCCCTTTCAGACAGCAGCAGGCACCCAACGCCACACATGCTTGCAGAAAATTATATCTGACTGTTGATAAAGTTTACCAACTAGAGAACACCTAAAATACTGTGCAAACCATGCAATATTTGCACACTATGTTCTAAAACAGGTGCACAACTCACATAAAGGGTGAATAAATAGTTTATTGCAGACATTTCTCTTCATTGCACCTTTCATATGCTATAGGCCAGTTCCAAGAACGATCAGATGCCATTTGAGTAAGCTACTCCTATAAATGAATGCAGATGAAAACTTGCCTTACTACTATTCCTCTCTAAACAGAAAGCAATTCACAAGGGAAAAGAAGAAATCTTATTCCTTTTGTGTAAAGGAGCTCACAGTCTAACTCTTCACAATCAAAGGCACCATGTGCTTTTTCATAAGGTTACTCAGAGACTTGCAGAAAGCCTTTGTATAACCTTGGGTGTATTTTTAGGTAGGGAGGTCATTATCAAATTAGTGCCAGAAAGACAGATGCAAGAAAAAAAAAAAAAAAATCACCAGGGAAAAAAAAAAAAACAAACATGAAAAAACCCCAACAAACCACTAGTAATGGAAAAAAAATCCCAAATACTAGTCAGAAAAAAACTCCAACACTCAAAATGGAAAAAAACCAACAAACACAAGTAAGAAGATAAACACTAGCAAGAAAAACACTAACAAGGAAACAAACACTAGCAAGAAAAACACTACAGTCTCTCATAACAAAAACTATTGCATATCTTTATTGATTTTGATTATTATTATTAGTCTCTTCAGGTCTACATTCTTTCCCCAGGCTGTACAGATATCCCTCAGCACTTGCAAGCATGAGAAGCAAGGTATGAGAAGGGCAAAAAGAAGTCTAAGGAAACACAGCTGTTAGGCCTTTTCATTGCGGAAGGTGTGTAGGATTTCAACTGATTTCATTATTTGGACTGATAATGCAGAAGTATTTTGACATGTCTTTCAATACTCTCCCTTAATGGATGAGAGTGGGAGATTGCTTTTCTCCCATTAGATAACATATTTTTAAACGTTATTTCTGTCAGGCTTCTCCCCCGTAGTTAAGGAAGCGTTGTTGGTTTGGGAGATGGCCCTGAAGTGTGTCATGAAGCAGCAGTTATGAAGCTCTCTTCTCCAAAACTGCTCAGCAATGAGTCATTTCAGGGAAGAACACGTGAATAACTCATTTAACAGGGATAATTCCTCCTGTATACATTCACCACCCTTCCTGACAGTCTACAGTTCAGGGGTTTCCTGGGGCAGGCACAGAGTACAGATCTTGGCATTTAATTGCCTGCTGCACGGCTTGGTTAATTGAACTGTCCATGGGTTATTACTGTCAGGTTTGAACCCATCTAGAGCAGTAGTAAGCACAACAACCTAGGGCAATAAATTGCAAAGTACAAACACGTACCTTTTCAAAAAGTGCTTCCTTCTTTTTGTTTCAACCCAGCTGTCTGGTTCACTTTATGGCATTTAGTCCTTGCACGGTGACAAACCATCAACGACCACTCTTGGCTTCCTTTCTACACACTTGCCATGATTTAATTGTTGTCTGCCACATCCCTGACTCCACTGTCTCTTTTTTTAAGCTGAAAGATGAAAACTTTTTCATCAAGTTGAAGATCTTTGTTTATTGACTTTTGCGTATTTTTTTTTCGTTCATAATATATATTCTGAAATCAAGGGAGAATCGGGAACTGCTGGAGAGAGTCCAGCGGAGGCTACAAAGATGCTGAGAGGACTGGAGCATCTCTGTGCTGAGGAAAGGCTGAGAGCCCTGGGGCTGTTGAGCTGGAGAAGACTGAGAGGGGATCTGATCAATGCTTCTCAACATCTAAAGAGCAGGGGGCAAGAGGATGGTGCCAGACTCTTGTCAGTGGTGCCCAGCAACAGGACATGGGGCAATGAGCACCAACTGGAACCCAGGAGGTTCCATCTGAGCAGGTGGAAAAACTTCTTTGCTCTGAGGGTGCCCGAGCCTGTCCCAGGCTGCCCAGAGAGGTTGTGGAGTCTCCTTCTTTGGAGAGATTCCAAACCTGCCTGGATATGATCCTCGGCACCCTGCTCTGGGTGACCCTGCTGGAGCAGGGGGGTTGGACAAAATGATCGCCAAGCCCCACCATTCTTTGATTCTGTGAAAAGCAACTACTAATCAACTCACAGGTACATATTACACGGGTGGGGAAGAGATACGCATGTCCACATAGACATAAATAAGCCCTATACTTCAACCTAAACAGACTTCACAGCTAAACTAAAGGAAAAATTACATTTTAATTCCTCCTAATAGTACACTAAGTTTCCTTTTGTTAACTATATTCATTTTTACAACATAGGCCATGCAATATACTGATCATCCATAGGTTAGAAATATACCTTTCAGGGGGATAAATGACTGTCATAAATTGCCAGCTGAGAACAAGTCCTACGTGCACATCAAGGAATTCCTCAAAATATATTGTGTGAATATCAACAGATTTATCAAGAGTTTCAGAGGATTATTTGTAGCTTATTACTATTGGTCTGATACCTCTTACATGATGCATGGATTATACAGAAGTTGACACGAACAGAAAATTAATTATCTACTTCAAGGATTTAGAGCTGTGTATAAACAAAATAAGAATGAGAAACATTTTCAAACTCAGATCTTCAATTCCAAGTGTCATCCTGGAGCAAAATTTTATGTCTCAGCTACACTATTAAATCCCCCAGACACAGAAAGGTTCAGAAAGAACATCCTCCCAGACTCGTAATTATTACTGAACTTAAAACTAGAGGTTAACAAAAAGGCTTCACTGCGTGGTGACAGAAGGAGGGGAAACAGGGAAAAGAAATGGAGGATGGGCTGCATCAATAAACCTTACTAAGACAATCAAATAAAAATATGGACAGAAGGGCTAGGACAAGTTAATTAATGGAAAACCTAGAAAGTGAGCTGAATTAGCAAATTTTAGAGCTTTAAGTGTAAGTTGAAGAATTCTGCAGAGCTGAATCACCCAGCAAGTGGAAAGTATCCCTTCCATAATAGAAGGCAAATATATAGGAAGCAATAAACTTTATTACAGGAAAAAAGAAGTTCAACAGCCTTTTGAAATAAGAGAACTCTCTTGCTGCAATTGTGTGCTCCCACTTATCTACCATGAATGGGCTCCAGTGATTGAAAACCAGCACCAGGGGAAAAA
>VZZY01004311.1:46858-79268 GCA_013400335.1 Eurystomus gularis
AGAAAAAAAAAAAAAAAAAAAGAGACAACATTCCTGACCAGTTCCCAGCTGATGCTTTAATCATTTGTATTATCAGTATAGAGAGATGCTGCCTCAGCAAAACCTCCTTAGGGCTTTCAAAAAGTATCTTTATACATCACCAGTGAAACGTTTCAATATCTGCGATGAAGTGGACATAGCAGCAGAAGGGAACACAGCTTGGAACAAAAGGAAAGTGTCACTAGCAATCATCATTGCCTGGTGACCAGAAACCTCCTAATGTACATCTGATCACTACCTCTGTCCCTGATGGAAGCAAATTTTACCTTTTAGAAGAGTTACATTGATACTTGCACTATATGTCCTCTGTAAGTATCAGAAGGTAACTGAATATACAATTACATGGTATTTGCCTAGAGTACTGGTATAAATCTGTAACTTAGCTATGTGATCTTAAAAAAAAATAAATAGACTATGTGACTATAGCAATGAATTATAAAAGGTACTTTTGTTTGTCTAATAGAATAAATCAGCAGCTGAGATAAACCACTGAGTCGAAAGGTGTTGCGAAAGGTAAGAAAAACATTCTAGAAAAGACCACATAGGTTAGCAGAAGAGAGAAAGACTCAAGGTAAGTTCTTTGAATATAGACCAAAAAGAGATGCTACTTTCCTCCTGCCCTGTCTCCCTCCATCCTCTCCCAGAATCCATGGTTGCCTAAGCACTGGTCATCTGATTAAAGAAATAAGCAGGGTACTCATTTGGATAATTACTATGCAGTATACTTATAATAGTGCCCCCACGTATTCACACAATCATCAAAAGGTTTGTGTGGGAAGGGACATTTCAAGGTCATCTCGTCCAAGCCCCCTGCACAGAGCAGGGACATCTGCAACTAGAGCAGGTTGCTCAGAGCCCCAGCCAACCTCACCTGGAATGGTTCCAGGGATGAGGCATCAACCAGCTCTCCATCGGGCTGCTCTTAATCCCTTCATCCCCCAGCCTCTGTTGATACCAGGGATTGGTAATTCCTTCAGTCAATATTTACCCTAAGTGTGCTTACCTAAGTGTGCTGTGCCTTTTTTGTTAAAGTTCTGAGGGTTTGATTCTCCAAAAGCTTTTAAGGTGACAGAGCAGTACCAATATGCAGTTAGGACCATTACCAGCCTGCTGGCACAGGCAGTTATCCAGCAGAGTCCAAGGGCTTCCCTGGTCAGCAGCAGAATAATACAGAACAGAAAAGGAGACACCTATTTCCTCTGTCATTAAATTCCAGAAAGAACAAGAAGTTGCATTACGCTTTGGTGATAACTGCAGCCAGATTTCTCCAGCAGACGGGGTTTTTTTCTGCCAAAATGTCCTTCCACCAGCCTACCAAGAAGATAAATTACGATTATGTTTTTAATGCAAAACAAGACTAAAGGTTATATACAACAACGACAAAATCTTTCAGAAAATGTTTAAATTATGGATGACCCTCAAAATCCTCCCCGCTGGGAGAGCTGCCGATCCGGTCAGATCTGCTGACAGACAAAAGGGTTCAAGAAGAGGCTTCAACTCAAAGCCCAAGAGCACTATGCACATTTACAATTACTGTCTCCGTGTCCCTTTCTGCCCTTGCCACTCCAGTGTGAATGACCTCTTTGATGATTTGTAGCTTTAAGCCTAGCACTGCATCACCCTACAAGCTTCATCCTGTAATTCCGCCACAAGAAATGTGTGAGTCAGTGTCTGACCTTTAATTTGAACTATTTATTATGGCTTTGAAGAGGGTTTGAAGTACAGTTGAGTGATTTTAAGGATGGAGTTAGGAAGACACTTGCAACAGACCTAACCACACGCATGCATGAAGATCTCAACCCAACTAAGAGAGTTCCCTTCACCAGACAGGTCTCTGACCTCTCCTATGAAGGGCATCTGGTTGCTGCTGCTCCCATCACAGCTGCAAGGAAGTGACAACACACTCACCTTGCCCTTTCCTCATGCCATCTGCAGACTTCCACTGTGTGTTTCATAGAAGGAAAATAGCAATTCACAAAATTCAAAAAGAAAAACACAGCAGTGATGACTTCAAAGCAAGCAAAGCACGAGCTCCACATCCATCCTGCAGTGCTCCCTATTGATAGTGGAGACAAAACATATAGGATGAAGCCTATTTGGGGTCTTTAGCTCATCTGTCAGACCTAGCATATAGTCCAGGGAAGGGGAGAAAGAAAAGGAAAGGGGAGAAAGAAAAGGAAAAAGGGAGAAAGAAAAGGAAAAAGGGAAAGAGAAGGGGGAAAGGGGAAAAAAAAGAACAGAGAAATTAAATATTCATTAGCCTATTCCAAAGAATTCAAAACACAGCTAGCCAATTGCATCACAACAAATAACTACCATAAAAGCATGGTGGAAGTATTTTTAGGTGAAAAATACACTCATTAGCCAAGAAGAGAATAGAAAAGATTCTAGTTTTCTGCACAGGATAAAGTGTGAATCTGGGGGAAAAAAAAAAAAAAAAGCTTGTAATGCCTACCAAACAATGTCGCATTGAACCTAGTGAAGTGATGCTATAATAGGGCAGAATTCCTCCAGCTCTTATCTGACACTGCGCAAACGCTATAAAGTGCTGTGAAAGATAAAAGTTCTCCACCTGCTGATGGTTGCTACTGTTAGCCAAAATGGGGTCAGAAGTTAACTCACCCAGCTTATGCATGAGGGTTTTATAGCCGAAACCCCAAAGAATGACACCACATTACCATCCATTTGGAGAAAAAAAAAAATACGTTGTGAGAGCCTCAGCCAGTCAAAGACAGGAGATAAGGCATGTAAAGGACTGGTTAAGCTGCACCAAGAACAGCTGACTCGAAGCAATCTGAGTAATCAATAACTGGAGACAAGAAAATTCATTAATTGTTGTACAATCCTCTCCAGAATTTATTCCGAAGGCAAAAGATCATGAAAAGAATCATAGAATGGTTTGGGTTGGAAGGGACCTTAAAGATCACCTAGTTCCAACCCCCTGCCATGGACACCTCCCGCTAGACCAGGTTGCTCAAGGCCCCATCCAACCTGGCCTCAAACACAAATTCAATAATTATCATTAGATTCAAAAGTTATTCATAAATAAGATTTAAGTACCCCCTCGAAAAATCAATTTATTGAGCTTTTAGTAGCACATTAAACAAGGAAAAATGATCATATTATTACTAGCCTAAGACTTGGAAGTAGTGGGCCCAATTTCCCGCCCAGCTACAAACACCTACCATCAAAGGCAAGTCACTTTCATTTTTCCATCATAAAAAGAATAACCATGTACCTGAAACATATTTAATCTTACACTAATCCAGAACAGACCAGGAGGCATTTGTTGACAGCCATAAATGCTGTATTATAGAGATGAATTCAATTTTACGCTTCATAATCTCAAAGGAAGCAAAACTGTCATAGCCCCCAGTTAAACCTCAAAGAAACATCAGGCCGTATTTCCAAATCTAACATGTGATTTAGCACAATTACTTCTGTTCCTTAAAGAACAGAAATAGCCAGGGTTTGCACAGAAGGAAAAAGGATTATTTTGTCCACAGTTAACTACAGAGAAATTAAGTAGCAAGGGGGCTTCCAACAACAGAAGCAAAAGCATCCAGTTGATGATCCCAGGGACCCATACTTATCAATTAAAATGCACTTCAATCCAGTTAGGGCTGGGATTTACAGCCGGTCAAAGATTAGCGCTGGTGTAGAACCGGGCCTAAGCCATAGAATCATAGAATGGTTTAGGCTGGAAGGGTCCTCAAAGATCATGTAGTTCCAACCCCCCTGCCATGGGCAGGGACACCTTGCACTAGACCAGGTTGCTCAAAGCCCCATCCAACCTGGCCTTAGACACTCCTAGGGACAGGGCATAGAATCACAGAATGGCTTGGGGTGGAAGGGGCCTTTCAAGGTCATCTAGTCCAACCCCCCTGCACTGAGCAGGGACATCTGCAACTTGAGCAGGTTGCTCAGAGCCCTGGCCAACCTCACCCGGAACGTTTCCAGGGATGAGGCATCAACCTCTCTAGGTAACCTGGGCCAGGAGCTCACCACCCTCAGTGCAAAAAATTTCTTCCTTCTCTCTAGCCTAAATCTCCCTCTTCTAGTTTAAAACCATCACCCCTTGTCCTGTCCCAACAGGCTCTGCTGAAAAGCCTGTTCATCATCTTTCTTATAGGCCTGAAGTACTGAAAGGCTAAAATAAGGTGTCCTGTGAGCCTTCACTTCTCCAGGCCAAACAACTCAAACTCTCTCAGCCTGGCCTCACAGCACAGGGGTTCCAGAATCAGTTTTTCTCTTGGCTACTCTGAATAAACAACTTAAAAAAAAACTAAGTGGGATCTCCACTAGCTTGCCTCAGCTGTGACACACCAAGGACATTCGACAGCTTTAGCATAGCATCCAGAGAAAGCTGAAACTCTTACTGTACACATTCAAATGATATCTCCATATCCACACAAATACATCACAGGAAGACAGCTCATCCCAGCAAGTCTTAATTCCATCTTCCAGTTTGGAAACTATGTAACTTTGTCTCTCTGCTTTATTCTTGTAACACAGAGGAGAGCAAGGATGCAGCAGTCATTTTGTGGTCCCTATTCAATAGAATTCTATAAGCTGCCAGAAATCTCTGACACTGGAAGCACTCCAGACATAGGAGAACTGTGACAGACATGCCAGACAGCTGGCCCCTCTTCAAAGGCTTCGAAGTGTAGGGTGGGGAAAAGCAGGGGTGGAGTGAAAAAAAATAATCCTAACTTAATTACAAATATAGCTTAAGAATCCCATCCACGTGAAAGTTCTCCTGCTTTATATCACCAATACCTCCAGGGCTCAGAAAGCTGCCTTGAACAGAAAACACTTGAAATTATTTTCCTGTGAGTGGCTCTGAAGTGGTAATACACATGAAGAGGACAAGGGAATGTTCCCCAGTAAGTGCTCCTTCAGCAAACTGGTAGAATAATTTTGTTATTTTGCTTGCAGTTGGAGGGCTGCAGTCCATACCAACACAGGACCTCCACAGCTGGCAGTCTTGGAGGAGAAGGTGGGAATGACCCATGAAGCATTCTGTGGCTGTGCTTTCCCAATGTCCGAAAGCTTTCTTCCCACTCTTCCTAGACTCTGACATCAAGCTGCCTGTGCTTTTTGGCCTAATTTCTCTCTTCCCCATATTCTTCTTCACTCTCTCACAGTCATAGAATCATACAACCGTTTTGGTTGGAAGAGACCTTTAAGATCATCAAGTCCAACTGTTAACCCAGCACTGCCAGGTCACTACTAAACCACAGAACGGTTTGGGTTGGAAGAGACCTTAAAGATCATACAGCACCAACCTCCCTTCCATGGGCAGGGACACCTCCCAATAGATCGTGTTGCTCAAAGCCTCATCCAACCTGGCTTTCAACACCTCCAGGAAGGGGGCATCCACAACCTCCCTAAGAAAACCTGTTGCAGTGCCTCACCGCTCTCACAGTATAATATCTGCACTCCAAAGGCTCTGCTTACGTGTGACAACTAAAACCTTACTGCTGGGAAGTTTTCTCTTAAAAATATAAACCATGTCCCTCAGCACCACATCTCCATGGCCTTTAAACCCCTTCAGGGATGGGGACGCCACCACTGCCCTGGGCAGCCTGGCACAGGCCTTGGCAATTCTTGTGGGGAAGACATTTTTCCTAATATCCAACCTAAACCTCCCCTGGCACAACTTGAGGTCGTGTCCTATTGCTTGTTCCTTGGGAGAAGAGACCATCCTCACCTGGCTCCCACCTCCTTTCAGTTAGTTGTCGAGAATGAGAAGGTCTCCCCTGAGCCTCCTTTTCTCAAGGCTCAACAATCCCAGGTCCCTCAGCTGCTCCCCACAAGACTTGTGCTCTAGACCCTTCCACAGCTTCCTTGCCCTTCTCTGGACAGTCAGGCATTACTAATTTCAAGTTCAACTGTTTTAATCCCTCCTGTAATGAACAGGTGAGAAGAAGGAGCAGCAGTCAGGGATGGAAGAGAAAGAAGGCACAAGATGATCCTCCAGAGAGTATAAACCATGGCAGCCTGAGAAATGTCTTCCTACTAGAACAGTGCCGTGAATACCCGGAGAGCTTTCTCCCTTTGCTGAACAGAAAGTATGCTTGGACTTCCCTGCAAACACAGGAGCCCTTCTGTGTTACCTATTTCCTTTGTCTATCTTTGTGTAAGCTACAAAGACACCAAATTGTAAAGTATTTGACATAGGGAATTATATAAAAATGCATCCCTCAGGTTCAAATGTAACCACCGACACCTCAGCAGGAAAAGAAAACACTAATAAACCTAACACTTTACAAGTACCACGCAAAGATGACTGCAGCACTTAGTACCAAACTGGGAAAGAGCTAAAGGCGCTGTACAAAGCTGTATTTACTAACAAATAGATGAAACCAGTCCTTAAAATGTCAACTGCTACTTCAACATTGAGGATTATTATGAATTACAGTAACAAGGGACAAAGCTCACCACTAACTGTGATATAACTGTAAAAGAACCCAAAGGAAAGCTTTCTGAGACTTTTTTTTCTTGAATTGAGAGCAACTGCTACCAACATTAACCAACACATCTACTCAGGTGACAAGGGATAGCACAAATATCTGAAATAACTCCACGTCACCTAAAAAAGCTGTAGAAGATCTCAAGATTTCCAGATAGCTTATTATTGGCAGAGCATTAACATGTGCAAACAGCAAAATGGCATTAATTTTCACATAATCTTTTTAGTGTTAGCTTGGTAACTTCAGTAGAGACAGCAAATATGACAGCTCTGCTCCACTCTGGGAAGACCCCCCTGCAGTGCTGGGGCCACCTCTGGAGTCCTCAGCACAGGAGACACATGGACCCGTTGGAGCAGGGCCAGAGGAGGCCACAGCAATGATGCAAGGCCTGGAAGCCCTCTGCTGGGAGGCCAGGCTGAGAGAGTTCAGATTGTTCAGCCTGGAGAAGAGAAGGCTCTGGGGAGACCTTCTTGCAGCCTGTCAGTACTTCTAGGGGCCTGTCAGAAAGATGGGGACAGACATTTTTGCAGGGCCTGTTGGGACAAGACAAGGAGAGGTGGTTTTAAACTAAAAGAGGGAGATTTACACTAGATACAAGGAAGAAAATTGTTATGCTGAGGGTGGTGAGCTCCTGGCCCAGGTTGCCCAAAGAGGTGGTCGATGCCTCATCCCTGGAACCATTCCAGGTCAGGTTGGCTGGGGCTCTGAGCAACTTGCTGTAGTTGCAGATGTCCCTGCAGGGGGGTTGGACTAGATGACCTTTAAAGGTTCCCTCCCACCCAAACCATTTGATGATTCCATGACAAACAACCCCACTAAAAGCTAAAAAACGGACCAAGTACATTAGGCAATGAGGGGCAGCAACAGTTGATGAATTTTTCATAATCCTGGTACCGTTAGGCTCAGCTCCTCCCCTCCCTGCTTCCAGAGCATGAAAGCCAAGGAGGGAACACCACTGCAGCATGACATATTTTAAGACTAAAATCTTTTTCTTGATTTTAAATTCATGACACTATCAAACTAGTATCCAAGACACAGAAATACGATTCTTACTTAACTGAGACAATATGAATCTAACTCCCCCAACAACTCACCAGTTTTGATAGCTAGAAATTACAGCTTAGTAGCTGCTGCTGAATACTGAATGTTGGGAGGGTTTCTTAAAAATGTCATTTAAGAAACAGATCCTATATACCTTCCATTTTAAACATCAACTCAAACTTATTCTTGGATATAAAGCACAAATCCCACTATACCTCATCAGTCTTTGCTTATTCAGGCTTGACAGAATATAAAAATCAACACCCAAACGCTTACGTTTCATAATCCCTTTCCTTACAGAAGTATGACTGTTGGCAGAGTTCTCTACTCCAAGTGTGTTTTGCTTCTAAAAACACTGAACAGAAGTTCCAAGGCTTTAGCTGTCACGATAACCATCGCAGCTGCTGAGAAACTAACACTCCGTGCTGTGGATTTTACTGTCACATTTTCTCTCATTATGTTGCTGACAAGGGTTTATTTTTTTCCTGTCTGCAGTATAAAAATCTCTTAGATACCCTCTATTTCTGAATAACCAACCTGCAAATGTATTCATACCTCTCTGTGTTTTGTTTTTTGTTTGTTTTAATCCGTGTATCTTAATAAATATCAAATGGTTCTAGTTTTGGGGGGTTGGTCGAGATGAGCTTTAAAGATCCCTTTCAGCCCCAAACATTCTATGAGTCTCTGAATCTACCAAAACAAAAAATAAACACAGGTGAAAACAGAAAGGAAAAAAAAAACATTCCAAAGTTTTTTCTCTGTTCTTACATCACATTCTTACACCATTTGTACCGCACAGGGGAAAAAAATAAATTTTTCTTATTGGTAATATCCGAACCAAATTGCACACAGGCTCCTGAAGACGAGCATAATGAATTTTTGCCTAAAAAGCGTCTGGATTGAGAATTATTTAGCACTACCCATGCTCACAGAAGTTAAGTACTAACACAGCCATTCAGCATCCTGATGTGCCTTGTGCTGATGGCAGATGCAGACCAGGGCCAAAGACAGCAAGGAAAGTGGGGAATCACAGAATCACAGAATGGTGGGGCTTGGAAGGGACCTCTGGAGATCATTTTGTCCAACCCCCCTGCTCCAGCAGGGTCACCCAGAGCAGGGTGCCGAGGATCATATCCAGGTACGTTTGGAATCTCTCCAGAGAAACAGACTCCACAACCTCTCTGGGCCAGGCTCTGCCACCCTCACAGCAAAGAAGTTTCTCCTCCTGTTCAGATGGAACCTCCTGGGTTCCAGTTGGTGCCCATTGCCCCTTGTCCTGTCGCTGGGCACCACTGACAAGAGTCTGGCCCCATCCTCTTGTCCCCTGCCCTTTAGATGTTCATAAGCATTGATCAGATCCCCTCTCAGTCTTCTCTTCTTCAGCTCAATAGCCCCAGGGCTCTCAGCCTTTCCTCAGCACAGAGATGCTCCAGTGCCCTCAGCATCTTTGTAGCCTCTGCTGGACTCTCTCAAGTAGTTTCCTGTTTCTCTAGTGGGTAAGGGAAGCCAGGCTTTGGAAGATGACTGCAGCCAGCAGCAAGGTGAGACCACCTCCTGAGATGGTAGATTAGAGATCCAGCAACATTACTTCTTAAATTAGTTGAAGCAGCCAGTCCCTAGCTGCTCATTCCTACCTCTGACATGCCCCCCCCAGAAGGCGTGTGTGGCCACACCATGAACCAACCTGAGGGACTGCTCAGGTTAAAATAAACCCTCAAAAGATTGCTTTTCAGCCACGTTCTTTTTCCTGGATCAGTTCACTTTGCAGCTGTATAAATGCCTATGCAAACACAGCACAGGAATGAGCAGGAACAGACAACGTGGTTACTGTTTTATGCTGTCAGAAAGCTACCTATGAACTTCACACCCCCAAGCAGTTTGTCTTAAAATAAACTATGTTCTTTCCCTTCTGGTCTGAGCTGGGTCCTGGGTCGCTGGTTTGCATTCCTCACATGCTTTGGTAATAGATCAATAAATACTCAGCAGGTATGCCCGTATTTAGACACGTAGGTGATATAAACACTAGACACAGATGAATGCAAATTGCACTGTACAGAAGCCTTTGGGGTTATGGCTGCAGATTTATGGATGGCTATATGACCAGGCCCAAATGAACAGTTTTGTGAGGCATAGGCTTGTGATTTTGACCTGATTATACTGTAGATGTTGTTGCTGAGCATGGTTATTGTCGTTAGTCCACACGCACGAAAGTGCATGGGCTACTTAGCCAAACAAAAAAGCAGAAACAAGCGGAGGGCACAGTGGAGAAATGAGACCACCAGGTTAATAACAACTCAGTAACTCAAAGATTTGGAAAATCAAACAATGTGAAAAGACACAAAACCCTGAGAGAAGCGGCAGCTCAGAAGGTAACTCTGGAAGAACAGCCTGCCTACCACACGCCATCAGGTTGCTGAACCATGCACAGCCAGCCTTTTAATGTTTAACCCACTTTCATCTACTTCTTGTGGTATTAGCCCGAAGACAAAGGAGCAGTTGTACACTCAGAAGCTGTATGTGTGATCATGCACTCTAGTCTTCACGCACAATAAAACACACCCAAATAAAAGGGATCCAAAGATTTGCTGGCTGAACAGCTAAATGGAGCTATCAGCTCCCTTCCGTTTTCATCAGAAGCAATCACGTAGTGTCATAAATGAATAAATAAATAATCAGTCATGGGTTAAGAAGCTGACTGAACAACATGGAGGAGCCAAAGGAGCCTTGTGCCCCCCTTGGCATTAGCCCTGTACCCACCTTACCCCACAGTCAGCACGCAAAGCAAGCTTTTTGGGAGAGGAGCTTTCTGTCACCTTAAGCGTGTTTGAAATGGCCCAGGCCCAGCAGGGTGCAGACCTGAAGAGAAAAAGATGGGAACACAAGGCATAAAATGGAGGAACGAGGATTTCACCACAGAAGTCAAAAGTTAAATTGGGCTTAGGCTGCCATGGACTTGCAGCAAGACTTAATGAGTAATTCCTAGCTGCTGGATGGGCCAGAAATTTGTAATAAATCTGCAGTAAAGAAGCAAAATATATTTCCTAGTCTAAATGACTAACTTGAAGACTACATTATAATCTCCACTGATCTTTGCCTCCTTTCTTCTGTTGCATTAATACCTGCTAACATCCAAACAGTCCACTCTGTTCCTTACCATTTTGTTTAGTCAACTACTGAACCCAAGGAACAATCTTCTCACTATATTTATAGAGAGAGGATATCTAGAGTGACCTTTTACACAGGACTTGCCCATGAAGGCCGTTCCAAAAAAGAAATCCAAGTATTCACAGAAAAGTATAATGACTGTTCAAAGTGATGAATGAGATTTGACTTGGCTCTCTGGGGACATGGTGTGTTCAAGATAACATGGACAGAGTATGCAGCACATGCTCTGAGTCTGCTTCTCACTTTCTTTGTAAAGGAAAATACCACTCAAAATGTTTCCCCCTGCACCACAAACTAGATTGAAGTGGTCTTAACTTGACTGAAGAGGCACCTGCTATCTCATGCTCCAATGCCCAGCTGCGTTGCTCTGGCCCTGCTGTCCTCCAGAAAGCTGCTCAGCCCAAAATGCTGCATTACAGGAGGACCAGGGAAAACGGGGTTAAAGTACATCCTGAGCAAAACAACCAGAGCTTTCAAAAACCAGAGGAAAGTTTTCTGTAGAAATCCAGAGGCCACTTTGGTGGCCCAGGTTTTAAAAGAAGCACTTCTGGGTTTCATTTATGAAATCTTACCAAAATATTTCAACTGGGGGGTTAAAAAGAAAAATCCTTTAATGTTTTCTTTCCATTTTAGAACTAAACTGAAAGTTGAGCAGAAAATGGTAAGAAATAAACCCCAGAAAACTGTGGAAGAAAGAGGCTGTTGAAAAAAAAATGTTAAAACCGAACTTATTTTTCTCTACCATAAGAACAACAAAAATATGCAAGGCATTAAAAGGGTTTGAAATAATTGAATTCTTGATCATTGAAAGTAAATTTCCCAATGACCTCTGTAGTGCCAGAGTTTAACTTCAGAAAATGAAATTCTATAGAGCGGAGTGCACCTACCTAAATGCATATACAAAAGGTAGATTAAGTCATTCTGATCACTCTTTTTCTTATTCATAGAATCATTCAGGTTGGAAGAGACCTTCAAGACCATTATTCTTACATTAAAAATACTATTTTTAGTTTCATTTCTCCATATTACTCAAGAAAGAGTGTGGAAGAAGCATTCCTACAATGGAGGAGAGAAGCCTGTAAGCCACCATCAAAAGATGATTTTAAGTAGAAAAATAACTTTAAACACAGATAAAATTATGAGCAGGATTTTCGCAATTAACTTAAAGAACTTTAAATAGCCAAAAATGTAACAAGCCTATTATATTGCAAAAGAAATTGAAGCAAGAAACAAGCATGGAAACAACACAACTGGTTTCACATAGACCAGCATCTGGGTACAGAAATGAAGCTAAGATTCCTTTTTGAGGATGTCAGTGCTCTTCTGGAAATTTGGAGTCATAGAATCATAGAATGTTAGGGGTTGGAAGGGACCTCTGGAGATCATCAAGTCCAACCCCCCCTGCCAAGCAGGATCATAGAATCTAGAGCAGATTCTATCTAGAGTCCAAAGAAAGTAGAAGAAACAACTGTAATATTCTTAGGCACAATTTTAAACGAAATGAGGATGATTCTCCCTTGATAGAAGGGAGATGACATCATTCATCATGAACTTGTACGACTAAGAAGGAAATAAGTGGTGAGGAAACCAAAGCAGCAAGTGACTCCAAAAGCACTGCTGGGGAGAGCAAGTCAGAACAAAAGACAAGTACTAAAACCCGATACATTTACATACGGCCAAACCACACTAGAATCTCTTACCTTTGATTATCCGAATGGAAAAATTAATCTCGTTGCTTCTGGCCCTGTCACCACAGCAGCTGCTCTTCGGCTCTCTTCTCGCTACGCAGCCATCGTGACAGAATGAATACACGGTCTGCTAGCAGAGATGAAGAGGGAGTGTTTAGTTGGTACGGATTTGTTCTGGGGACACAGGTGTAGTCACGTCACCCAAAAAGCTATGATAGGCTTCAGTAAAGCATCTGCTGATCAAATAGATAATTATCAGTATATTTGAACTTATCCATTGGAACCTGGCTCTAACACATGACTCTTGCCTTGCAGCATCCCACTGCAGTACTGTTTTATTAAGAGGGATTGAAGGTAGGCCAATGAAGCTTTTTATCATTACAGATTAATTTTCTTTGCTCAGTGGTCATTAATCATGGTTTCCCTGACAGGAAGTAGTAGTTCAAATATTTTTCTGAATGGCTAGCAAGTTTGCTTGGTTGCTTTGTATCTTCTGGAATCCCCTCCTATCTCCTTTTGATAAGAAACACTTGTAACAGCAGAATATGTCATCTTCTAGGACTTCTAACATGATGCTTCTTATAGGATACTAATTAACAACTTTGAAAAACTGTTAAGAAATTGGAACTTGATAGCTCCTTCTGCTGTGTTTTACAATTGGGAAAGCAGAAATGTTACACTTAAAACACACTCTGGCTATATCTGGTATGTTCTACCACAACAGTGTGGCCAAGTGGAAAGAACGGATGCTCAATTCAGTCACAGTCTTAAAAAATCACTTGCAATAGTATCAGTGAGAGTAATATTTTACAGCTGATGAAATATCTAATTCCTCAAATCGGTCAGGAAAATCCCAAAGGATATCTTAGCCACCATCTGCTGTCCTCAGACTAAATGCTCACAGCAGAAAGTCCAACCACTGAGTAGCTGTGATTGCTCCAGTAATTTACTCAGCTCTACAAGAAGTTGCAGAAGGATTGTTATCACCTCTCCATTCTGCAGGACATGAACGTGGAAGGAGTAGGTGAGTGGAAGGACTGCAGTGGGAGATGGGGGCCGAGGGGGAAAGAGGGAATGGGAGAGCAGGGAAATTACACAAGCTCTTTCAGCAGCAAAGAGCCTTTAACTCACCTCACGGGTTACCACAAAAGGGCACAGAATGCACATCTTCATGTGTCATTTTGGCCATGTTTGGGGATTTTTCCTTGGGAATCTTTTTACTAAATCAGTTTCCTTACCAAGTTCATACCTATGGAGCTGGCACATTGATGGAGAGAAAGCACATCAGTATTTCCAGAGGCAACATATCTCTGAACGGTGTCTTCTCCCAGGGAACAAGTGATAGGACAAGAGGAAAGGGGAGGTTTAGGTTGGACACGAGGAAACATTTCTTCCCCAAAAGACTTGTCAAGGCCTGTGCCAGCCTGCCCAGGGCAGTGGTGGTATCCCCATCCCTGGAGAGGTTTCAAAGCTGTGGAGATGTGGTGCTGAGGGACAAGGTTTAGTGGTGACCTGGCAGTGCTGGGTTAATGGCTGGACTTGATGATCTTCCAACCAAAATGATTCTATGATTCCACGATGCCACTGCTCAGAAATGCAGTGCTGATGGTGACAAATCAATACCTGCCCCATACAAATGCTTAAAATGCCTATGACTAAAAAATCCCATTTAACAAGTGACCTCTGATACAGCAGATGAAAGCCTTAAAAAAGTTAAAATCAAATAAGCATTTCTTATTTAAAACGACTACTACAAAATCAAAGTCAGGAATTGCTGGCAGTTTCTTTTCAGCACCGAAGCATCTCTTGAAGAAGGGGGCTCATTACACAGCATCTGATAAGTTCTTGGCAGAGTTTAATGATAAACAATGGGACTCTGTCTGGAGGTCCGCTAAGAATCAATGTCCTGCTAAACTCCCAAATGCCACGGAGACATGAACCGACGCATTTGCAATTTTCCCAGCAAGCTAAATAAAGCAGGGTAGCTAATTTGATGGACTAAAGCCAAGTAGAATTACTGTACATTCAACACCTGTAGGTCACACACTTTGCATTTAAAACACATCCAGCATTAAGGACCCTCTCTTCCCAGTAACACAAATCCCATTTCATTTGGAGCATGCTTTTTAATTGGTTAGTATTTTAAACAAGTGCTTCTTTTTTATTTTTTATTTAGAAACAAGGTCAATATAATGAGAATTCAAGAACAATTGTTTCTTTTTGTGCAATTAAAAGGATCACATGCTTGTTTTACGCAAAGTAAAACAGGATATTTAAAGCTCTCTTAAGGCAATTGCTTGGGCTTGGAGAAAACCCCTACACATTAAAATAAATGACTTCTCAATTTCTCTATGACTAGCAGAATGGATACAAAGACAATTAAACCAGCACACGCTTTACACCAATTCCTGACACTTCAAGAGAGTAGAAACTACAGATTAAAGAGCTTGAAAAGTCTTTGCAGGACAACTAATCCCTGGGGAAAGATCGCTTTGTTTCTAGAATCTGGAACTGCATTTGGAAGTAGACAACTGAAGGAGGGGGAAAAAAAAAGCCTTCTTCCCAAACCAGTGCTGCACTTTGTTGCCAAGCAAAGGGAATAAATGTTTGCTTGGTTTTTTAAGTGATGAAAGCACAAACCTCCAATGTGTTGAGATTAACAGAAACCTAGAAGAAAACACTGCCAGATGCAGGCAGGATTGTACTAGCTCTGGCTGAGACAGTTTATTTTTTTTCCATAGTGGCTCATTGGCTGCTATATTTGGGATTTATGACCAAAATAGTGTCTGCAACACACTGGGCAGGGCTTACACAGAATCAAGGTCTTCTCTGCTTCTCAGCCCACCCCACCAGCAAGTAGGCTGTAGGTGGGCAAGAAGCCCGGAGGGGACACAGGCAGGACAGCTGCATATTCCAGACTGTATGACGTCATGCTCTGTATAGAAAGCTGAGGAAAGAAGAAGGAAGGGGGTGATGTTCAGAGCAGTGGTGTTTCTCTTCTCAGGTAACTGTTACATGTGATGGAGCCCAGATGTTCTGGAAATAAACAGCTGAACATCCGCTGCCAATAGGAAGTAGTGAATAAACTCCTTAGTTTGCTTCGCATGTATTCATTAAATAAAAATAGGCACTTCATAAATTTGAACATATTATTTGTGACATGGATGTGGAGAGCTCTGCAGCACTGATGAATCTGGAGAAGTGCAAGTTATACGTTATGTCCCAGAAGACAGAAGAATCTACTTATGCCCCACGCACAGATATTTAAGAGACCAGAGCGTGCATCAGTCGCTCAGCTCCACAGACAGTTCCGTAGCAAAGGGATTCTCCCCTGCCCTGCTTTGTGATCACACCCTTGGACTTGGACAACCGGCTGCACAGCCTGACAGACCCAGCTAGCACCACCTCCTCCTCCCTTCTGCTGTCTGTCACTTGCATTTCCTAGATCACCAGGGTTTCCTCCAGAGTTTCACTCTCTAGGTAAAGGTTAGTAATTCGGTGATCTCAGCTCAGGGAAGAGATGTTGTAACACCCTCTGCAGTCTTCTCTGCTCCTGGCTGAACGAACCCAGGAGGGTCAGCATCTCCTGTGCTCCAGCACCCTGCCCATCCATCTTGGACACCTCTGATGGACATGCTGTACTTTGACACTGTCTTGCTTGTACTGGGAGTACAGAACTGATAACACCACTTCATATGTGGTCTCACAATGGCCAAGCAGAGGGGAAGGATCATTTCCCTCAACCAAGGCTGTGTTCTTGCCAAAAGAGCCCAGGATCTGGTTGCATTCCCTGCTGCAAGGCCACACTGCCAACTTACCTTCAACTTGCTGTCCCCCAGCCCCCTTTTGCTATCTATAGAATCACAGGATCATTTAGGTTGGAAAAGACCTTTCAAATTGTGAAGCCCAACTGTTAAACCAGCACTGTCAGGTCACCACTAAACCATGTCCCTCAGCACCACATCTCCACAGCTTTGAAACCCCTCCAGGGATGGGGACCCCACCACTGCCCCAGGCAGCCTGGCACAGACCTTGACAACCCTTGCAGGGAAGACATTTTTCCTAATATCCAACCTAAACCTTCCCTGGAGCAACTTGAGGCCATTTCTTCTTGTCCTATCACTTGTTCCTTGGGAGGAAAGACCAGCACTCATCTCTCTACAACCTCCTTTCAGGGACCTGTTGAAAGCAAGAAGGTCTCCCCTGAGCTTCCTTTTCTCCAGGCTCAACAACCCCAGGTCCCTCAGCTGTTCCTCACAAGACTTGTGCTCTAGACCCTTCACCAGCTTCCTTGCCCTTCTCCAGACATTCTCTAGCCCCTCAATGCCCTTCTTGGAGTGAGGGGCCCAAAACTGAACCCAGGACTCAAGGTATGGCCTCACCAGTCCAGCATACAATTATCTCACAACATAATAAGTGTGCCTTTTCTTTACCAATATGAGCAAAACCCACCTGTAGTACCTTAGAGTTTCATCATTATATTCAAGAGGTGCTTCTAACTCTCCATTACATCACATCAGCTCTACATGTGATTTCAGCCTTTCAGATCAGCAGCAATCCGAACACAGCAGGAGAAAGCGAAGGACAAAAATGCAAAAGGCTGAGCACGGATTTAAACAATTCAGCCAACGTTACCTGCTTCATCATGGCTTTACCAAGCCCTTTGACATTCTTCACATGAAGCTACACAAGAACTGTGTACCAGAGATGTGAATTTGATTTGATTCGGATTTCTAGTGAAGGGCAGGATATGCAGTTACCCTGAGCTGCTGGAAAAGGCCCCAATTCTGCTTCAAATCCATTCTGAAGTCTTGTACTCAGTTCAAGGTAATTTAAAAAGGGGCCTTCAGCAGCTACTCTCAGATGTCTCCTCTAATTTCACAGTCTCCATCCAGACACTTGCTGACGCCCATTCACCCTTGGCAAGCTCCAGTGAAACCTCTCGGTCCCTGGTTTGCACTAAAATGAGTTTCACTACAAACATGTTGTTGGGTTCTAGACACAGTATTAAAACAAAATAAAAATCTAAGAGACCCTAATCTGTGGGAAAGATTTGTTAGCTTTTCAAAACTAGAAGCTGTTGCTTTGGTTGTTTGGGGTTCTTTTCCACAAGAAAAAAATAGAGCAGGCACGCATTTAAAACACTTCAATTGCCCCAATTCACTTCCATGTCCATAATACAAGTTAAGGCACGGAATGCTGTATCCCAACAGCCATGTTAAGTACTTCCATCATTGCCCTGTAAGAGGCCTGTGAAGGTCACAGGGACCTCAGTAACAACCAGCAGCTCTCACCAGTGCAGCAGTCCAGCAGCAGGCAGAATAGTGACCATCAAGCACTCAGATGTAGAAAGCAAGGTATGAAGGGCTACACAAAAAGGTGCTTAGGTTTCTTCCAGGATAGGCATAAATATGTACCAGAAAACTGTATTTAAAAAAAAAAAAAAGGATAGTCATGAAGAGCCAGGTATTCTAAACATTTCTAAGTAAGCTCAGGTTAACATCAAACACAGAAAAAAAAACCACAAATCCCTCCTACTACACACTTTGTACAAATCATAGATTGGAAGAGACCTTTCGGATCATCAAGTCCAACCATAACCTTACTTCACCAGGTCCGCTGCTATACCATGTCCCTCAGCACCACATCTCCACGGCTTTGAAATCCCTCCAGGGACGAGGAATCCACCACTGCCCTGGGCAGCCTGGCACAGGCCTTGACAACGCTTTCATGGAAGGCACTGTTCCTCATGTCCAACCTAAACTTCCTCTGGCCCAACTTGAGGTCATTTCCCTTTGTACTGTCACTTGTTACTTGTGAGAAGAGACCGGTACCCACCTCTCTACAACCTCTTTCCAGGGAGTTGTAGAGAGACATAAGGTCTCCCCTAAGCCTCCTTTTCTTCCAACTAAACAACCCCAGGTCCCTCAGCCTCTCCTCATAAGACTTGTTTTCTAGGCCCTTCAGCAGCTTCATTGCCCTTCTCTGGACATGCTCCAGACCCTCAATGTCTTAACATGTGGATGTTGTTGGGGTAGCCTAGAAGAACTGAAACTAATTTTCAAAAATTAAGTTAAAACCTTGCAAGGAGTCTGTTTTCTGAGTCTTCTGAAAGAATACTGGGTGCTGCACTGCAAAGGGAAGAGAAGCACAGAAGAAAAGCATGACTTTCAAATATTGGTTCTTGCTGTTAAAAAGAACAAGAACCACATCCAGTATATATGATATTTCTAGACCTGATGACATACCTAAAAGCTACATCTAATGTCATAGTTCTTCCCCTTTTCAAGTCTGTTTCCATCTCGGGAGCTTAATGAGCAGACAACCAAACAAGAACTCCAAAGAACAACAATGTCATTCAACAAAACCCTCTCCATTTGCCTTTTTTTTTTTCTTTTTTTTTTTAAACATTGCCTGCATTCTTGAAGAGACACTGATGACAGATTGAATGTCAAAACCTTTTAAAAAGTTTCTACCCTTTTTTTTTCAACTCTGAAAAATGAGCATTGCTCCTTTGAGCCTATGCAATGTGAAAGCCAAAACCATGTAATAAAAGGTACACTTTGCCTCTCTCTGAAGCTAATTTAGGAACTATTCTTTCTTCCGCAGGTCTAATCATACTTTATTGTAAGAAACACCTTTCTTTATTATGTTAAGATAAACATTAAGGTGTTTTATTGTGGTAATTTCTTTAAGATAGAGAATATGTTGCTGACATGATTCAAGTTAAGTGCAGGAAGCCATAACTCTGGAATTCCCTTCCCAGCATCACTCCTGGCTGCTATTTACTGCTGGAAAATCATTGCCCTAGTCTGAGTCTTGGCCTCCACTCGTCTATAAAACATCATGCCTTAAGGGCTGGTGCTGAACTATGTCATACAAGCAAATGCTGATTAACAAAAATATCTTTTAATCTAAAGTGTAAATTTCCAGGTATGTACTTCAGTCAAGCTCGCTCAGATCCCAGACCAGCAAAGCTCTCTACCACTGGCTTTCCCATTGACTTGAACAGTGTATACATATAATTAGATGCTTGGCTTAATCAAACCAATACAAATGATAAAACCCCCTGCAGAGAAGGACCGGGGGGTGCTGGTGGGTGAAAAGCTGGAGATGAGCCAGCAACGTGTGCTTGCAGCCCAGAAAGCCAACCACAATGTGCTTGGGGAAATGGTTTAGTTGAGGACTTCTCAGTGGCAGGTTAATTATTGGACTCGATGATCTTAAAGGTCTTTTCCAATCTAGGCAATTCTGTGATTCTGTGACATTTTTGACACAGTGGTGAGACACTGGCTCAGGCTGCCCAGAGAGGTGGTGGAAGCCCCATCCCTGGAACCATTCCAGGAGAGGTTGGCCGGGGCTCTGAGCAACCTGCTCTAGTTGCAGATGTCCCTGCTCAGTGCAGGGGGGTTGGACTAGATGACCTTCAAATGTTGTTTCCAACCCAAACCATTCTGATTGCATGATGGTTCTATGATAAGCTAGACTTAGTTCACAGTGTGATTCCAGACCTAGCAGAGCTGTAGCAGAGATATCCCTGCAGAGAAATGATTTTCATGTATTTTACATTTCAAAAATCTTTTGAATGAGTTCAAGGGAAAGTTAGGTTATCCAGAGCCTCCCAGGTGAGCACCCAGTGAGCTGTCTCTACGCAAGAAAGCTGGAGAGCTGTTCTGTTGCTGCTATACTGCCTCCAGGACCTACATTAGGGCATGTCTCCAGTAGCTCACTAACATTGCTGCATAATGTGATGTCACAATGCTCTATGAAATACACTGGTTGTGCAGAAAAGTAATTTCTTCTTACAGAATAATGCTCGTTGCATTACCAAAGAAAGGAAGAAATATCCATGGACAGTGTCTACCACACTGTGGAGACACCACACAGTACCGAATCAGATTGTCCACTTCAAGAGGGAGACTCTGACATTCATTGTATTACCAACACCCTTATCACAAGGGACACAGAGGTGGGGACCAACAGGCTTTTGGAGTTGCCAAATTACAATGTGTATCTACTCTATGCCACCTAATACCTCTCCTTAAAAATTAACCTTCCAAGCAAACAGATGAATATCCACATGCCATTGAAAACATGATATAATCAAAACAACAATTTGTTGCTTTTAAATAGAAGCAATTTCTCCAGGCTCAAGTCACAGTGGGAAATGCAGGAGTGGGAGTTTTGAGTTGTTACAAGTCTGAGCAATTAAATCTCATACAGAAAAACACATTAATGCATGGACTACAAGTTTCTGAGGTGAGGAAAGATTAATTACCCTGGTATTTAGCATACTATTATAGCTACAGGCACAATTAACTTCCCTTGTGTCTGGATACTATTGGGTGTTGCATTCATGATCCATATTCACAGCCTCAGGCTTTCATATTAAAACAGAGTATCAAAATTCCAGCTTTCTAAACCACTGGTCACTGCACTGACAGGTCCATCCATCCAGCAGAGAAAGATGGGATGGGAAAATGCATCCAAGCACAATCTGTTAAACCTTCAATTTTAAGTCTTCACTGACATAGAGACTGGAAAAAAAAAAAAATCTAAACCTAACCCTAGTCAAACAACTCCTGTCTTAAAATTGACATTAGCTATGAACCACATGGAATTCACCTACACAGATCCGACACCAGAAATTACGTCTGTGATTGTGCATTGGACAGCTGAGATGACTTTGATGAGCCAAACTGACATGACATTTTTCTTGCAGAGCTTAAGCAGATTTTTTTCAAGCACACAAACCCACAAAAAGAATTTGTTTCAAAAAAACCCAAAATGATTTGAAAAAAAAAAAAATAAAAAAATCACAGTAGATACACAGCTGAAAAACTGCAACCTTCACATCCACCCTCTCAGCTGCTACCAGGATTCCCCAGGCACCTCAAAGTTTTCCATTCTCTAATCACGGGAAATTTTGCTTCCAGACACACCCGGGTTTGGCAGGCAGGCCCGAGCAGCTTACCACCCGATCTTGCAGCTTAGTCTCACACTTGTATTCACAAGCCCTTCTTGAGGGCTTCAGCTGAGGGGTTTGATCCAGATGGCACTTGGAGCAGACTCCTTCACTTGTGGGGAGGGAAGTACCTGCAGGAAGGACTGATCTGCCTGGTTCAAGGAGCTCCATTCACCAGGAGTTAAATGGCATGCTTGCCTCAGATGCAGGAGATCTGGGTTAATTCTTGTAGTATTCAGACCACTGCTTCTCCAAGAAGGTGTTCTATCAACAGCCAATCTCTTCATTTGTAGCAGGAAGCTCTTGATTGCTCTTGTTCAAACGGATACATCTTGCAAGGAACATCAAAGGTCCATCCTGCAGACAGAAAGACTACAAGAGCAGGCGATCACCTGGGAGGAGGAAGATCGGCATTCCAGTCTTTGTTTCACTTATCAACTCTTTTATCCCATGAGTTTGGCATACAAACCACCTGAATTCTTAGTGAGTATACACGCCTCTGGTAAACCAGAATAAAGTTCCGTATTTCCAAGGGAGTCCATGGTTTAAAAACCTGTATTTCCCCAGCCTCCCTCTTCCGCACAGCTCCAGGCATCTTCCCACAGATAGA
This sequence comes from Eurystomus gularis, assembly GCA_013400335.1. Classification (NCBI taxonomy): domain Eukaryota; kingdom Metazoa; phylum Chordata; class Aves; order Coraciiformes; family Coraciidae; genus Eurystomus; species Eurystomus gularis. The sequence continues at coordinate 68,843 of VZZY01004311.1, forward strand.
ACAGAGGCCCTCAATGGCTGCTGTGAATTCCCATGTATCGTAAAACACACAAGACACTGATGTTAGGGTTCCGTGCAGCATTTCCATTATTTCAATACCATTTTAAAGGCTATTTTTGAAACACCTCTCAGAGTTTTCATGGATCTAGCCACACATCAAAGCTGTATAACCAATGTCTATTACAGCAGATTGTGGAAAACATTCAGCACTTGCTGCTGCAGGGAAAATGCATTTTGCCAAATTAGTTCAAACACTTCTGAGGAGTGGTGACAGTGATTAACAATTAACCCTCTTCCAAGCAGACTTAGAAGCTGATTAACAACTGCATCTTTTACACAGAAAGAAACAGCTCAGGTAAAGAAACCTGAATAAACACTGTTTAAGATTTCCCCAGAAGAAAATAACATGTTTATAGAAGCAGTTATTAGAGTTCTGAAGGGATTTCCCCTTATCTACTTCTTCAAAGAATTTGTACCACGTTCGCAGTATAAATCAATGTGTTTTACGTGCATATACATTACCAGCATTTTCCTGCAGTAGTAAAATGAGTAAACCTGAAACCTTTCAAAGTTATTTTATTGCTCATTTTATAGATTTTCCTAGCCCTTTGATGAGCTGCCATTCCAGAAGGCAATCTTAGCTTCATACCTTTGTTGCTACTACTCACGTCAACCACACCCATTTCCAGTTTGTCTGTGGGAACAGCATGCGCTGGGAATTAACCAGGAATCTCTCATCAGTAATCCTCCAGAGGCCACATCCCATCTGGTGTCACAGAGACCTTCTTCAGCACGTGCGCTCCAGAACAAAGCCCATTGTGGAGAGAAGCAAAATGTAACACGGATAAAATACCGAGACAGAAGCCACCATGGAAAAGGTACTCTAGAAAATCCAGGCTCACCAACAGCCATTCAGTAATCTGAAATTAAGATTGGATTGCTTTATCTCATATTAATAAACAAAGATTAAGCCAGGCTGTATCAATTTAAGTCCCAGAAGAGCTGAACATCCTTCTTATAGCAAAGCAGTAGCTATAAGCATGTCAGTTCTCTGTAGGAATAAGCCTCTGATTTCCACTGGGTCAGATTCCAGTGGACGACTTTATTTTTAAAGGAAAACATACTATCACACCCACCATACAGAACTTTGTTTCTAGACAGAGTAGAAACAGTTGGACTGGGCCTGTTCCAAAAATCACTCTATGCAAAATATCCCCTTCCATGCAGAAAGCTCATCTCTCACCAATGCTCGCTTCCTACTCCAACCACGGTGGTGACATTAAAGTTATTTCCTAACCTAAATTCTAGGATTAAATTCCTAAAGCCTCCAATTCTGTGACTAAAATTACTAATCAATAACACTTCGAACGGGAGGTTCAGAGCCATGAGGTGCTCCATGGAAAGCAGACTGTTCACTTCAGGTGAAGGAGGAGCAGTCCTGAGTCTGACCAAAGGAATGTAAATCTGCTACATAGTCCTAATCAAAGTATCTGGCAAAGTACAAGAAGAGACCAAGAAAAGCTACAACCAAGCAGACAGATGAAAATGAGAGATACTCGAATCCACACAATTTCTGTTACTGCCATTGTTTTGGGGAATAACAGAACGTTCAAGGTGCTTCTAAGAAAATCCATTATTTAAATGCCCAGTTTCAAATGGAAAGGTGTTAAGAACAATACTGCACAAAAGATTCCTTAGATACTTAGCTGCAAGGATTATTATTTTTCAGCTTTGTTTTGCAGTGGGTGACAGTCTGGTGGAGGACACCCCACTCATTTGCTGAGCTAAATTTGACTGAATGCTCTGGGGAAACGTCATTGCAGCCTGCCAGCATCTGAAGGGGGCCTACAAGGAAGCTGGGGAGGGACTTGTGACAAAGGCCTGTAGTGACAGAACATGGGGTAATGGGTCCAAACTGGAAGAGGACTGATTTAGATTAGAAATTAGAAGGAAATTCTTCACCCTGAGTGTGGTGAGAGTCTGGCACAGGTTCCCCAGGGAGGCTGTGGATGTTCCATCACAGGATGTGTTCAAGACCAGGTTGGATGGGGCTTTGAGCAACCTGGCCTAGTGGGAGGTGCCCCTGCCCATGGCAGTGGGGTTGGAACTAGATGATCTTGAAGGTCCCTTCCAACCCAAACCATTCTGATTCTATGACTCTGATGACCCTGGTGGCATACCACAAATGCTCCCAGTCAAATTACCTTATATAATCTTCAGTGAAAACTGAAGAATACTTATGCTAACAGCTGAGACAACACCCAGATTAAGGTAGTACTTGAAATAATTTCTCTTTGCTTTTCTGTGACAACTGAAAAAGAGGAACTTAAAGAGATGCACTGAGGCTGCTTTTATAGCTATATTGACTTAAAGGCATACACACTGCCAAGTTTCAAGTTTCAGGTCTTGCATATGTCCAGACATGTGATTCAGCACATTATCAGAGCAGTCCTACCTTTCCAGCTAAAACAGGTTATTCTGAGAAACAGTCACTTAATAAGCTGATAACATTCCTCACAGCACAGAAAGCTCCCCTCACAGACAATGGAAAAAATAAAACACAAAGAAAAGTCATTTAAATGTGAACTGCATCATCAATCCCTCAGGTGTCAGCACTCACTAGAAGACAGTCCATGATCTTATCTAGTGGTGGTTAACCACAGGCCAGGCAGTAAACGTGGATTTAACCAGTGAAGAGTTCATTCTGACAATTCAGAGCAGATCCCAACTCCTTTGATCTGGCCACTAAGTACACAAGCAATGATTTCTTTTACAGTTGCACACTCTTCTTAAACGAGTTTACCACATAACTACTTCACTGTGGTGGTCAAACTACACTGACAACTCACAGTGCCACATACAGAAAGAAATCTTTAATAAACCTTCCACCTATCTAGGTATTACCCGAGAAAAAAATGTTTTCTATCCACACAGAAAAAATTAAACCCTCTGTGAAAGGAGTGATACAAATTGGACTTTTTCATCATCACAGAAGCAATGAAGTATTCTTGGCAATATTAAAGAAGATGGAAAGATGTTCTTAAAACCCCCAAACTCTAGAAATAATTAGAGGCTTAACTATTCTACGCATTAAGAGATCAAAAGTCTTCAAGCATACGCAGAATTCCACAATTAAACATACTCAGGCAGGATATTAACACAAAATCAGAAAAAGGCAATTTGGAAATATTGTGCCAGTACAAAGAGTCTCTCAGCACTATTTATTGTCTTGAGATCCAGAGAAAGCCTGCAAGATCCTGGATTCTCACTCTGAGCAAGTCTTTGGCATCTCATCTGGCCACCAGCCAGAGCAACATCCCCATTCTCACGGATGTCCATCAGTTTGAACCACAGGCACTGACTGCCATGGTCTGTAGTAGCCATGTTACTATTTCCCTAACAAGCAACTGAAACAGATGCAGAGTGCATCTTTCCCAAGACCTCCAAGCTTTGAGGCCAACCTAAAGCCATTTTCGCCCCCTCATTTCTAAATGCTGAAGGCAGAGCTGTCCCCAGAAACAAAGCAAGGCTGCCCAAAGCCAAGAAAGGGAAGGAAATGCTTCCTCCTCTTCCTGGGCTGCCTGGAATCACCCTACATGCACCTCTGTGACCAGCAAGACTGTACACAATGCATTCGCTCAGCCTTCAAACTCCCAGGACCTACCTCTAATCATACTTACTCTAGCATGACAGTGGGATAGAAAGAACGTTCACAAATAAATTCATGTGTCCAATGACATTTTCCGCTGTTTGGACACCACAGGATATTTTTTTCCAAGACATAACAACCCTTAAAAACAACACAAAGTGGCCCCTTTACGTTTTGATTCACTGCACCTACTATGACTATATTTCTGCATTGATGTTTCAAAAGATCTGACTTCCACAGCTGACATCTGCTTAAAAACCTGATCCATACTGCAGCTCTTCAAGCATTTTCTGTTGAACTAAGGCATCAGAAGAGTTGCTCTTTGCCTTGGGCATTTTTTAAAATAAGTGAAAACTCAGCTTCTTTCAAGCCAAGGGTAGTTTTGTCATGCAGCTTTTTGGGAAGCAGTGTTCCACCCTACAGCTGCAGTTATCAAACAGTTTAAAGGTCTAATTTTGCAAGGAAGGGATGGAAATCCAAGAGCAGCTAGAATACAAAACATGCAAGAGGTTGAGGTTATCAACTATTACTGTATGTCCAACACTCCTGAAAGCAGTAGTCACTTTAAAAATTTCTTTATCGAAGTGAATGGCCCCAAAAGCCACTCCCTTTCTGAAAGTTAAGAGGTGAAATGCTGTAGATTAGTCTTATCAACAGTGAGGAAGGTGGTTACTTGCATACACTTTTCTCTTCCCAGAAGAGAACATTAGACATTAGGAACAATTTCTTCCCCTAAAGGGTTGTCAAGGCCTGGCCCAGGCTGCCGGGTGGTGGAGTCCCCATTCCGGGGGGGAACAGTGCTGGGTTTATGGCTGGACTCAATGATCTTAAAGGTGCCTTCCAACCAAAACAATTCTATGATTCTATGAGCAAGCTCCTGCAGGAGTGTCAGCATAGAAACCATTCCTTCCAACAACTCAGAACAGACAACTTGATCACTGACTCACAGAATGGCTGAGGTTGCCAGGGATCACCTTGTCCAACTCCCCTGACCAAGCAGGACACCCAGAGCCTGCTGTCCAGGACCGTATCTAGACAGTTTGTTAATATTTCTAAGGAAGGATACTTTACAACCTCCCTGGGCAAACAAAATTCTGATCTTGTGTATATTACATAATACATAAAAAAATGCAACACATTCAAATATTTAATGTGACTTCTATGACACTGTGTATCTTTTTGGCATAAATAACAAGAGGTAAAAGCCTTTACAAAACTCCACAACTAATAACTACCCTTTTTTAAAGCTCATCCTACTATGTGGTGGGCTCATCAAGTACTAACAGGGAAAAGTAAGTCCTATGGCAATAAGGTGTGTCAGCAAAGGCCTTTTCTTCCTCCTGTTAATTCTTAGTGAAATATTTTTCTATAGCTGAAATCCAGTTTGGAACTACAGCAAACAATTATTTCCCACCAGATACCAAGCTGTTTGGAAAATCACTAGGGCGTTGCTAAAGTCAATGTTGGTCAGGAAAGGGAGTAAAGTCTACTTCAGCATTCTCTCAGGACATTGACAATAGCTGGGGAACTGCTCTAAGAGAACAGAGACTCTGAAGCCTGGCAAGGAAGTGGAATGTATAAATCTTACGTATCAAGAGTGTTTCTACAAAGCACTCAATCCTACAGTCACAGCCAGGAATGATTACAGCCAGCAAGAGTCCCTGAAGAACCACATGTCATGGTGAAATACATACAAAGAGACTCACCATAAAAACAAACAAACAACAAACACAACAACAGCGATCACCTACCTTCAGCATTCACACTGTTCCACACCCTAGACAAGATGCGCAAGTCTCTAAGTTATTATCTGGAGAAGCACAGAATCTCATAAGGTAATATAAAGATAAATCAAACTGCATTAGCCTAGAATACAGACCAATGTGCAATTTTTTTCTTCTTGATAGACACCCAGATGTACACCCCTTGCTGATCCCAGCCTAAGAAGCACCATGATCATTGACGTTGATGCCCTGTGACATCAAGGAGCTACAAGTGTGCAAGTCACGTAAGGTGAATTCACTGGTGACTCTGAGCAGGTACAAAATCATGTAATTGTTTAGCTTGAGAGAGACCTATAAGATTATCAAGTTCAACCATTAACCCAGCACTGCCAGATCACCACTAAACCATGTCCCTCAGCACCACATCTACAGGGCTTTGAAAACCCTCCAGGCATGAGGACTCCACCACTGCCCTGGGCAGCCTGGGCCAGGCCTTGACAACCCTTTCGGGGAAGCCATTTTTCCTCATGTCCAACCTAAACCTCCCCTGGTGCAACTTGAGGCTGTTCCCTCTTGTCCTATTGCTCGTTACTTGAATATCTGTTATTCAATCTCAGATCTTTAGCTCCAGAAGTTTCTAGTTCAAGTCTAATGTAATCCTTTAAAAATGGCAGCTGCTGTATCAACAGAAACCGGTTGTATTTTGATGCTCTGTGAGACAAATGCATAAATAATATGAAGTGATGTCTTCATTATTTTGAAAATATAATCCACTTAGCTCCTCAGAACCCAGGAAGCACTTGCACTTCCTTTCTAAAGAAGCTATCGCCCAAACCATGACAAAACAAAAAGGACCATGTAATATGATCATAACTCATTAACCTGGACATGAGGAGGACAGCTGGGGTGACACAAATGAAGTACTTATATATAAATAGATACCCTGTCTGTGAAAAGTGTTCCACTCCATCATGTTTCACATTAGATACCATGACAAGTCCTTATCAAGATGATGCAGTAGTGAGTACATACACCAGATACCCAGAGATTAATACCACAGAATCCCAGCATGGTAGGGATTGGAAGGGACCTCTGGAGATCATCTTGTCCAACCCGCTCTGCTCCAGCAAGGTCACCCAGAGCAGGGTGCCCAGGATCACATCCAAGTGGGTCTGGAATCTCTCCAGAGGAGACTTAACCTCTCTGGGCAGCCTCGGCCAGGCTCTGCCACTCTCACAGCAAAGAAGTTTTTTCCTCCTGTTCAGATGGAACCTCCTGGGTTCCAGTTTGCATTTGCTGCCCCTTGTCCTATAGGACAAGCAGGCACCACTGAGCAGAGTCTGGCCCCATCCTCTTGCCTCCTGCTCTTTAGATGTTCATAAGGATTGACGAGATCCCCTCTCAGTCTTCCTTTCTCCAGCCTCAACAGCCCCAGGGCTCTCAGCCTTTCCTTGACACAGAGATGCTTCAGTCCCCTCAGCATGTTCATAGCCTCTGCTGGACTCTCTCCAGTAGTTCCTTGTCTCTCTTGACCTGGTGAGCCCGGAAGTGGACACAAGACTTCAGGTGTGGCAAGTAGAGGGAGTATAGTATAGTAGTCTCAGGAAGTGCTATCAGCTGGAAGTCCTTTCAATACTTTCAAAGAGCTGGTTATTCGCAGTATCAAGGGAGGGAAAACAGAGAACTGTCGTGAGCCTGGACACCAGATGCCCAGAATTCCAGTTTGATTCAGCATAGAATTCACAGTGCCTGGAGGCAATGATTGCCCTTAATCTCTACCTCCAGAAGACAAAAAGCCAGGAAGATTTTAGCTAAATTAGCAGGCGGGCTCAAACAAAAACTTATTACTCCAAGGGTCTTATAGTACCTGTTGCAGCATAGAATTCAAACCGTATGAAAAAGGTATGAATCTGCTCTGCACGTAGAACTGCTCGTTCCTACAGCCAGTGAAGTAGAAATCCTACCTCACCTCACACATCTCCCTTCTTGTCTAATTACTCAGTAATTATTGACTTCATTTGGTTGCTTCACAGAAGGAGAGGTATTTTCAAGCCTGTGCAGATGCACTGTGAATCTCCAGCTCTTCTGAGCCTCATTCATATTTGAAACAACTCTTTTAAGTATTTCCACCCCAGACAAAATTTGTGTCAGTGTAAATTCTTTGTAGCTGGAGTCTCCTACGCTTGGCAATTGCTCCAAATGTGAGATTCGTTACAGGGAGGGAAAGGAAGGATGGGAATTTTGTTCCTGAATTTTGAACAGCATTTTCTGTAAACAAGACTGGGCTTTTTTTTGTATTTACTGACACAATTTCCTGCTCATCATTCCCTTTGGCTCACTGTCCACCAAGGAGAGTAGCTAGTGTTAGATGTTCTACCTTTTTCCTTTAATACAAATGAAGCCAAATAATTCTTAAATGTTATAGACTTAAGCAAGTCTTCCTGAACTTAACAGCAATACTCTCCTAAAGCCTAAAAAATTCATTAATCTTTTGCATTTCTAATCTAATGAATGAGTGAGAATTTTCAAATCCTGTTCTACTATTTAACAGTAACTCCTGTAAAACCACAGCACTCGAGTAACATTATATAGTTTGATTTATGGTTTTTGTAATAATACACACATATTAAAGCAATAAATCTCTTGGATTTTGTTAAACCAAAATAACTTCATCTGAAGAGTAATTATTAAAGTGCAGAGTATCAATTTCATGGCATCTGATCAAAGAAGATTCCTTATTAAAAAGTGAAAAAAAATAAAAACCCGTATCTAGATTAAATCCAACAGCCATTCATTAGAGAAATTTTATCATCAGAATGTGGGTGCTCAGTGACAAGTGGTCGTTACTGTAGCTTCAGTGAGGTGCTAGTAGAAGATAGCTGTTCAGGCAGCTATGAGATGTCCTGGCCTAAAGACAGATTATCACCTGTTAGAAGAAACGATGGAAGCAAGTTTTCAAGATGACAGGCTGACATGGGAGGTGGGGGTATGAAGCAGGGGAGAGCACTGAGCATCCTTGGTAGAAGCGGGAGATGATTGTCCGTCCCCCTCCACTCTCATGAGACCCTACCCGGAGTACTGGGTCCATCCCTGGAGCTCTCAGCACAAGGCCACAGACCTGTTGGAGCGAGGCCAGAGGAGGCCACAACAATGATGCAAGGGCTGGAACCCCTCTGCTGGGAGGCCAGGCTGAGAGAGTTGGCAGTGACAGGACAAGGGGTAATGGGTTGAAACTGCAAGAGAGGAGATTTAGACTAGAAATTAGGAAGAAGTTTTTCACTCTGAGGGTGGTGAGACACTGGCACAGGTTGCATAGGGAGGCTGTGGATGCCTGAACACTGGATATGTTCAAGACTACATTGGATGGGGCTTTGAGCAGCCTGGTCTAATCAGAGGTGTCCTGCCCACGGCAGGGGCATTGGAACTAGATGATCTTGAAGGTCCCTTCCAACCCAAACCATTCTATGACACTAAGTTCTCAAGGGACTGTCCAAAAACCCAAATAAACAACAGAACAAACCCTACAACATGGCTCTTCCCTGAAACTGCAAGCTGCAACAATCCTTCCCTTCCATACTGTGAATTTTATCAGGCTACAGTGGTAACAAGGCCGTGTTGTAATAATCTTAAGAAAATAAAATAATTAAGAGGAGTAGAATGCAGGCCAAGGTCAAAATTAGCACCCAGAATTAGCTTTGCACAGGGAGATTCTCCCACCCTCACAACCATGTGGTGTTTTCACAACTCTTTCAACTCCAGCTTATTTCGATCAACTGCTTTCTTGACTTCTGTAGAATCTTCTTTTTTTCATACACATACTTGAAAATAATTTTTATGATTATATAAACATCCTCTAATTTGATTCTACAAACCATGTATGGCACATGAGATACCATTACCTTGAACTTGCACCCCACAAGTGGAATGATCAATTGACCTGTACCAAAAAGAGAATAAGAAAGGGTCACTTCTTCAGCTACACCACGTAAAATAAAATTCACCATTTACTCCGTAAACCCAGTGCGTCTGGAAACCAGTCTGTTCTGGTAACATTACCAGTTCTGGTAACTGAACCACTCTAAGCTTATTTTTTAAAAAATGTTTGGCTTAGTTTTAAAGGATGAATACAGGACCTGCCCTTTAAGCAGACTCAATTTTGGAGCCACCACACTGGCCTGGACAGCTGAGATCAAGCAGCTGGTAACGCTCTCTGTCCTGCCAGTCTGGGAAGTGACACCAATTAGAGGGTTATCCTACACAGTCCTGCAGCCACAAAGAGCTGGAAACTACAGAAACAACTGTAAAGAGTCAAAGGAAAATGTGACATTCCCTGAGCCAGGAGCAACAGATGGAGACAGTGGACTTCAAGGAAAAGTGATGACCCCAGCCAGAGAACAGTGCCAGGACCTGAAACATAGAACTGTTTTGGTTGGAAGAGACCTATAAGATCATGGAGTCCAACCGTTAACCCAGCACTGCCAGGTCACCACTAAACCATATCCCTCAGCACCACATCTCCACAGCTTTGAAACCCCTCCAGGGACGGGGGACACCACCACTGCCCTGAGCAGCCAGGGCCTGGCCTTGACAACCCTTTCAGGGAAGAAATTTTTCTTAATGTCCAACCTAAACTTTCCTTGGTGCAACCTGAGGCCATTTCCTCTTGTCCTATCACTTGTTCCCTGAGAGAAGGGACTGTCTTCCACCTGGCTCCAGCCTCCTTTCAGGGAGTTGTCAAGAGCAAGAAAGGCCTCCACTGAGCCTCCTTTGCTCCAGGCTCAATAACCTCAGTTCTCTCAGCAGCTCCTCGTTAGACACATGCTCTAGACCCCTTAATACTCACCTGATGCTCTGCAGCCACAAAGTCGTGAGCTGAGAAAAATGATGCTGTAAGAAACAATAGTCAAAACTGATTTTCTTAGTTAGCAGTTGAAAGAAGGAACAGCAACACTTTAAGCTCACATCTAACAAGTACTGTTTAGGCAGTGTAGTGGGTCTGGCTGAGCTGGTTTTCCACATAGCAGCAGTGTTTTGTGCTGGGAGCTAGAAGGGTG
>VZZY01004311.1:85598-144442 GCA_013400335.1 Eurystomus gularis
CCCCGCGGCCTTTAAGCCTCAGGGTGGAGCAGGTGGGGGGCGTTGGGCTGTGGGAGAGGAGCTTTCCAGACCAGGAGCTCGGTCTGTGTTCTCGCTGTGAGTCAGCTTCAACAGTGCTTAGGTGGTGGGCACCTCAGGTTGTATATGACAAAGCAGTGTTTTCAAGCGAATATGAAGGAAATCGCAGAACGGTTTGGGTTGGAAGGGACCTTAAGGATCGTCTAGTTCCAACCCCCTGCCATGGGCGAGGACACCTCCCACTAAACCAGGTTCATCCAACCTGGCCTTGAACACATCCAGTGATGGGGCATCCACAGCTTCCCTGGGCAACCTGTGCCAGTGTCTCACCACACTCATGGTGAAGAACTTCTTCCTAATTTCATATCTAAATCTACCCTCTGACAATCCAGGAGCCTGCAGGAGCAGGATGTGCTGCCAGCATTATCCCGAGGAACTGGCTTGACATTCAGCAGTTCCCAAAACCACTCTTAACCCGGTGAGACTGTAGATGCCTCCTTGACATGAAGATGGCCACCAAAACATCTTTGCCTGAGGACTGGCTGATGGGGCCAGGCATCAGCCCGACTGAGGTATCAGCAGCTTATGAATTATGAGCTGATAAAGTGTGACCATTGGCTATCTTAAGCCAAAACTACTGAAAACCTAATTTTAGGGCAAACAGCGTCTCCACTGAGTTCAGTTCTGCCGGAAGAGAAATGTAAATATTTAAGTTTTAGCTAAGAAGTATTTTCATCAACACTGGTAGCTTTGCAGTGAGTATTCTTCTAGGGATGCAAACCCCTATCCTTTGTTTTTCACTGTACTCTGGTGTAAGCTGGATCTTGGAAATGGATACAATAATTTGCATTGTTTTCATAGAGTTAATTAACTGACGCAATCCCACATTCTAAGAGCAAAATTGTAGGGATACACTTGGAAACAGTGTGCTCTGTAATTGAGTTTGTCCTCCAGGCATAAGCTTTATCTAAGAGATCTTAAAGGGTGCATCTTTTTGACTCATGGAAGAATCTCTGTGGCGTGGCACCATGCAGCGCTTGCCTTCTTCTGCAGCACTAGTGGGGAATGCTCGGGACTCCCCAGCTGCTCTCCTCAATACAAACCATCTGCATTGGAAAGATCGATGAGCTTAAAGTTCTTTTCCAACCTAAAGAATTCAATGAAAGCCTCTTCCTTTTTGATGGAACTGAAGGTCCTTGTCCCTCAGGCAGTGGCTTCTCAGGCAGCATGAGGAAGAAGTACCTCCTGTGCACCAAGAGCAGCACGATCGAAACTTCATTCTGATTTAGAAATAATTTACTCCACATTTTAACAGACTCATGTCTAAGCCTGCCAGGACAGTGGTCTGTCCTACTAAACACGGGGTTAATCAGCATGGTTATATTAGTACATCTATGTAGTTAGTGCATCTAACTTAGCTTAGCTGCTTGGTGGCATTTACCTAGCTCTTTGAGACCTGTACTTGCCACGCTAACCATTGGCCACCACCAGCCACCCATTGCCAGCAAGAACACTGATAAAGCGTGGCTCCAAGTGGCTTCTGATGCTTCTGGGTTCCTGGCAGACCTCATGTGAGAGCAGCACAAGCATACATAAGTAACGATGAAACATTACTTAGTCCTCATCCGAAATCTGCTCAGCAGCAAAAATCACAGAATCATAGAATGGTTTGGCTTGGAAGGGGACCTCTAGTTCCAACCCCTCTGCCATGGGCAGGGACACCTTCCACTAGACAGGTTGCTCAGAGCCCTGTCCAACCTGGCCTTGAACACTTCCAGTGATGGGTCATCCACTGCTTCTCTGGGCAACCTGTGCCAGTGACTCACCATGCTCAGAATGAAAAATTACTTCCTAATTTCTAATTTAAATCTCCCCTCTTTCAGTTTGAAGCCATCACCCCTCATCGCTACAAATGCCTGTAGAAAGTCCCTCCCCTGCTTTCTTGTAAGGCCCCCTTCAGATACTGGAAGGCCACAATAAGGTCTCCTCGGAGCCTTGTCTTCTCCAGGCTGAACAACTGCAACTCCCTCAGCAATCCATTTCTACAGAACTTCTGGAGTGCCAGAAAGTTGCATTGCTGAGTAGAAAAGTAATAATATAACTGAAAAATGTAATAGTTACTGAAAATAGGCCATTTACAAAGCTCCCGAGGATGACTTACAGGAGGTGGCATGGAGGCAGGAATAACATTCCTATAAAAATGGAAACACATGGAGAGGTGTGTGGAAGAGTCCCCCTCTATCATCTTCCAGGCTACTGAAAAAGAGTAGGAAGGAGGAATATTTCCATGGAGAGGGAGTAGAGAAGATGCACTTATTTATCAAAAAATAAATAATCCTGTGTTCATTTCCCAGTGGGTCACCCAAGCCTTCTAATTACTTTCTACAGATTTTGAGGAAATGCTAAAATCCAGACAGTGACTCCAATATGGACACGGGCACACTCTCAAGCGTGGTGCCGCTGGACGGGTCACTCCGACGCGTCACAGGTGCTGTCCGTAACGTGTCACACAACACGCACACCGCAAAGTTTAGTTTGATTTTATTTTCCACTGTAACGGTTTTCGAATGATACATCATGCAGTCTGCCAGTGTATCCATCCATCTCTGAGAGAATTTTAGGGTAAAGATAAAAGACTTATCTCCATGGGATGGGTGAAGGAGGGTTCAGGTCTGCTATCGAGAGTTTAATACATTTCAGCATCGTTTGATGCAATGGCAAAAAATTTCCCCTTGTTACCAGCAAAACGTGTCCACCATTTATTTTTTTTCCTAAATTGAACACTACTGTAAAGATACACAGAGCCCAGAGAATACACATCTGCAGTACACGTTACACACTTTACAAACTAGACATGTATAAATCTACAGAATGCCTCAACCCCCGTGGCTCTCTCACAATGAAAAGTGTTTCAATGGACGAGATTGTGAGATCGAGCGAGGAACTGGTGGAGCGGTGTTCTGTCCTGCACTGCGGGTGTTCTCCAGTGCACTTCCCACTTCGGACAGGCACAGTGAAGACCATAATCAAAGCAAGGGTAGATTGAGATTATCCTGCCAACTGATTTTCTTGGTTGTCTTCCATTCCCAACTGAGATGTCCTTCACTTGTGTTTACACAAGGCCTTTCTCCTCCAATAATGGAAATCTGAGCAGGCCTTTTCCTTTTGGGCCTTCGTCACCATTTGGTTTAAATACCCATTTCTTAAAACAATGTTCAGCTTAACATTTTATTTATTCCCAAGACTTATTTATCAAAATTTCAGGCAAATAAGCATCGTAGTCTGTTAGGCTTTATAAAATGAAATTTAAGTTACTCATACAGTTCTGTAGGAAGAAATTATTGTAGTAAAGGTTTTTTGTGACATTTTTTAGTTTTCAATATATTCAGGATAATCCACTCTCACCCTTGCTGAGTTAAATACAAACTTAAAAATGCATCAGCCAAGATCTTTCCAGGTGTAAAACTTTCCTTTTGAGAAAACAAGTTGATGAAATGTGAACTCAAGGACAAACACAAGATATTTGAACATATCATTAAGAGGAGCTCAAGAGAGCAGGAAATACTTTTTAATTACTAGCAAAAAGAACAATATGCACTTTAGTTCCAGCTGAAGTACTTCTTCCACTTGTGAACGATATTTCCACCAAAACTTTTCCCGTGCACAACACTTTAGATGTGAAATTTAATTTGCGCTGTACAAACCACAACCTTAAAATGAGCCTAGAATAAATAGAACACAACATTCAGAGAGCAAAGAAAGCAAGATAGTGTAGAGTAGTGGAAATAGCAGGAGACTGGTTCTGAGGTCTGCAGAGCAGACCCGTGGATTTCATTTCTAGATATAAAATGTGTAAGACTTAAAAATGGTACAAAAGTTGAATATACAATCCGCGATACAAACTGAAGTTGCCTAATTAAAACAGGCTTACAAAGCAAGAGTCTACATAGAAGCAGAGTAAGTTCGATTGACAATCATTTCCAATTGAGTAAATATCTTCGGTATTTTGAGAATTTTGGCCTAAGGCATGATTTCGGTTCTCTAAAGCCCTCCTGCAGACTGGAGGTAAAAGTTAACTTGGAGCCGCTTCCATCATTTTAGCTAGATGAACTGACTGGCCGATCAGCACTAGCACCATGAAGAGATGTCAAAGCTAACTTCGTACTCGAGCTGAAGGAAGCTCTCCAAACCGCCACACATCACGAAGGGCGGTGCTGTGAGGAACTCAAGACATTTACGCTAATGCTGCATCTACAATATACTTCCTGACTTTTGAATTCAAGAGACAGAACAAAGGTTTTACTACAGTACAAAATCTCTGGCAGCAATTCAGTTTGGTATCTTTTCCAAGACCACCGTTTTTGAAGCAAAACAAGAGGATCATGAATTCATAGTAGAAATTTCAGCTCTGGACAGCTGATAAGATAGCACTGAGTGGTTCTGAATGAGTCATTTTATTAAAGATTGCATATGGCAAGTTCACAGTTCGTTTTTCTGGCAGTGCACATGCACATAAAGAAAGAAAATATAAAACTTTGGAAAATACAAAATAAATTAAATACATGCAAATCTGCAACTTCATTAAATTTTTTTAGCAAAATGCTCCCCAGAATAGTGCAACATTAAAAAAAAAACAAACAGTTAAATTAAGTCCAACTTACTTTGCAATGACCTAAATAATTTCAGTAGAAAAAAATATCTGAAGTCAATTCACAATCTTTCAAAACGCTCTACGTGAACTAAATAGTTCTACGTCTACTAACAAACACGTTCAGAAAGTAAAAAAAAAAACCCCAAAACATCTCGCATTAAATAAGAGCAAATGTCTGCAAAACAAGACCAGAGGGCTGTGCTCGGCCGTAACCTTCCGAGAGTCCGTGCTTCATGAAGATGTGGCGTTGCACATCAGAGCGAGGAGGAGATGTGTGCATGGCCCAGAAGCAGTAGGCAGGGAGGAGAAGGAGCAGTAGGTTCTGCTGCTGAAGGGATGAATTCCAGCACGATTCCAGTGCCCCCTTGCTGAGAAGATGGAAACTTTCTGTCTAGCATGAAAGAGAGATCCAAGACAGGCGAGTGCGCTCGTCCTCACCTCCAGCGCACAAGCGTACCAGCCGTGGGACAACTTGCACGTTGTAACTTCTAAAGACATTCTTTTCCCCTTGCAATATGCTCTTCACCTCCAAAAACAAACATATTCCCGAATTTGGCCTGCAAAGGACAGCTCGAGTAGACAACTCTCACCTCCTTTTGGACTCTCTCTATAATTTTTTTAAGGCAGGGGCTGGGGTTTGGTGGGGTTATTTTGTTTGTTTCTTTGTTCTAGTAGGGGACTGTTCATTCCCGTGTCTGAATTCCAGTGCGAACAGATTGGGGCTTGCCAAAGGCATGCGGGAAGGGGAAAGAAAGGATGGAGGGGGGATGCTTGTCAGCTCTTCCAAGACATGATTTCCATGGCATTCTGAAAGCCTTCAAAATTCCATAAAGAACAACGCTTACAAACACATCGCACTCCAGGAAAACCCACCACTGTAGGGAGAACTACAAGCAGATCAGATCTTAAATTTAAGATAGGTCACACTGATATATTCTTGTAACTACCAAACTTTAAAACCTAGAGCTATACTAACAGATTTCTCTGCATCCCGTTCTTTACCAGGTACTGCGATAAAGGTTATTTTATACAGTCCAAAGATTTTTATCAGGATATTACAAATGGTTCTTTGGGGAAATTTACTTCTGAAAATGCAAGCAGTAAAATTAAAGCATATAGCAGCACATTTTCGTCCCCTAAAAATATAAAATAATATGTATATTATACAGTAAATCAGTCATGACAGAGCACAATCACCTGCCTTTGATGGCACTTGGTCATTGAATAATTAATTCTTTGATGCCAGAAGTCGGGATTTACTGCTGCAACAGAGGACTTCAAATAAGCATCAATCTGAGTGTAGAAGCCCCAACCTAACCAGCGCCAAGGGGTCAAACGCAGTCAGCGAGAGATTCTGAGTGGCAGACTTCCTATTATTACTTAGATGGTTATGTTAAATACATTGTACAAGTATCTGCAGAAGCGTTGAGCTGAACACTTCTGTACACGTGGAGATCCTACGAAGCTCAAAAGACCTGTGGCCAGTGCATTGCAGATGGCTGTAGGAAGCGCAGGATGAACAGGACGTGGATCGGGTTGAAGAGGGGGAAAAAAAGAAACTAGTGACTTAATGACAGTCCTTAACATGCTAAGTGGAATTGACCTGTCAAAAAAGAGCAAGAAACGTAATGATAATTAGTGGATGTTGGAGATTAGAAAGCAGATATGCAAATCAGCGGATACCCATACTTCACAGAAAGAAGATAAAGAACAACCAAAGAGCCCCCAGAAACAGAGTCACAGAAAGCACCATCTGAACAATTCACTACATCAGGGTCTCGGTTACTAAGTCTTGGGGGGGAATTTTGTCAGGTCTATCTTTAAAGTTTCTAGCCCACAAATTGGCACAGTCATGACAAAACAATTCTCTTGATGAAGTTCATCCTTCGCCATCTGTAGCATGGCCTTAGGTCTGCCTAAACACATCCCTCAAGATGACCTAAAGGGCTAACTTCTTTTCCCTTTTATCAATCTGCTCTTTTAACGGGATTTTTCTCTCCACTGGTCAGCACTTGGACATGCCCAAGAGCAGATGTGTGTGTATCTTACATGAACAGTAAGGGAAGTAACTGCGGCTGGGTTTGAAAACTTCTTATAGAACAAAGGGATAAAAAAATACAAATACAAAATAATCATAGAATGGTTTGGGTGGGAGGGACCTTTAAAGGTCACCTAGTCCAACCCCCTGCAGTGAGCAGGGACATCCTTCTGTTCTATATGTGTCCTGACAGAGAGGTGCTTTCCTGATAGGTATACACACATATATATAAAATATGTGTTTACAGAAATATATATAATATTTTATATACAATATCCCAATAATATATTATGAAAAAACACTATATAATTTTGAATAACATATATGCACGTTATACAGGCATCTCTCTCATTAATTTAATAGTCATTTGATCCAGAAGCAAAGTTCAAGGGACATGACTTAAGTTCAAAGGTGATTTAAAGTTGATTGTGAAACATTGGAAATACAGACCTTTAAAATCTCTTGGCTTTGAATTTTTTTCCCCCCACATTTCCCATGAGCCACAGGGAAAGCACCATGGGAGGAACTGAACATGCCTCATTTTTAAATTAGCTAATACTAAATCAGCCTTGCAAAGAAAGATGTTTTCCTCAATTAAGCATTTTGCTATATAGTTATTAAAAAAAAAGCCCTTGTCCATATTTAAAATCAGGTTCTATAACTAACTAAATAAATACCGATGCATCCATGTTTTTAAATTTACCCTAAATTAATGGTGGGGACTGTGGTTAGTTCCTAATTGACATCCTTATGAACGCCTTAAAGGAAGCCAGGATGGTTACTAATTTATGCATCTTGTTAGCATGTTTAACTCTGGTCTGGCCAGACTAAATACAGTTATTCATTTTGCTCAAGGATGTGGAGGTGCTGGGAACATACCAGAGACTTTAGGATAAGGGACATGCAGACAAGAGCCTGTTTGCACAGAGCATTTAACAAATACAGATCCTGCCACAAGGCGCTTGAATAGTTTCAGTAGGCCACAGAATCATAGAATTGTTTTGGTTGGAAAAGACTACCCCAACTCTCTCAGCCTGGCCTCCCAGCAGAGGGGTTCCAGCCTTCACATCATTGCTGTGGCCTCCTCTGGCCCTGCTCCAACAGGTCCATGTCTCCCCTGTGCTGACGACTCCAGAGCTGGCCCCAGCACTGCAGTGGGGTCTCCCCAGAGTGGAGCAGAGGGGCAGAATCCCCTCCCTCGCCCTGCTGCCCATGCTGCTGGGGATGCAGCCCAGGATATGCAGCCCTCCTACCTTGTTATACACCCATCTAGTTTTAAGTGTATTTATTTTGTTAATAACTTTTATGAATCTACAGTTGTTTGCTTGACATGCCTCTACCTAACGTGTGGCCTGTTTGAGTCTAACACTTAATTTCACAGCAGATGGTATATTAAAGGCTTACCCGGTTTAGAATCATAGAATCATAGACTGGTTTGGGTTGGAATAGACCTTGAAGGTCACCTAGTCCATCCCCCCTGCAGCGAGCAGGGACATCTGCAATCACAGCAGGTTGCTCAGAGCCCCAGCCAACAGGTAGCAGCTTTTCTTTGGGCAGGGAGCAGGTTTTTTGCCCATGGAGCAGCTGTTATGATATATGTTTGGAAATATTTTACATGCCTCTGTATCTCACTCTCTTCCCTTTGCTCTTTCACAGAGGTGGGAATGCAATGAAGTAGACAGATGGAGCTTGAGAGATGGAAAAACCAATTTCAGTTCAGAAGGAACTGAAAAAAAAACCACCCAGCAAAGACTTGCCCTAATTCATCCTCAGCGAAAATATGCTGCTTGCAGCTACAGGGCTTATGGAAAACACAATGAACAGAAACAATCCACACAACACAATAACAGCTTGAGTATGACGTGATGGATGGTTTGCATGCATGCATGACATGAAACATTCTCCAAAGAAAAGAAAAAGGAAAAAAAAAATGCCCAAGAATGCAGAGAGCCTAAAGGAAACAACATACTCTTAGAAG
This sequence comes from Eurystomus gularis, assembly GCA_013400335.1. Classification (NCBI taxonomy): domain Eukaryota; kingdom Metazoa; phylum Chordata; class Aves; order Coraciiformes; family Coraciidae; genus Eurystomus; species Eurystomus gularis. The sequence continues at coordinate 94,284 of VZZY01004311.1, forward strand.
AGAGTGCTAAGACAGAATTAATCCTCAAAGAGGGGAAAAAAGCCAAACTCAGAGGGACAACTTAGCGCTCCACTGGCTGCTTTTCACAGCTACTCACTACCATGTAACTCTTAGTAGGACATAAAAATATCATCTAAAATAATAGCAGATGTAAAATACCTCAGAAATAATGAGTATTTCAAGAAATAAACAGGAGAGTAGGGTACACAAAGCTGTCTCATGGGAATACGCTGCTCTTCTTTCCAGGGTGAGATTTTTGCTTAGGAGAAACCCTCGAGCCCTTACAATTAAAGTAAAATATTTACATATTTTTCCTGAAGAGAGCAGAATAAGAGTGCAAAGCAAAAGAAACAAAAGGGAAGTCTGACAAATTTGGAGAATTCTTGTGCTGCAGCCACTTGCAGCTGCTCTACCCCTGTCCCACGCTGGAGTATCACAACACAGAATCATATTCACGTTACAGAAAATTATATTGGCAGAAGGAACCTCTAGAACTCTATTTTTACTGTATGACTTTCACACTTCTATGTGTGAATTTCAGTACAGATTTACCAGAGCATTTTAGTTTATTAAAAAAAGTTTAAAGTGATAAGTGATTAAAATATAAACTCTCAGCAGCAGCTTGCAAAGCATTCTAACAAGGCACTCCTCACTTAAGTTACTAATTTTCACAGTTACATTATCAGCAAATGACTCCTACTAAAACTAGAAAAAAAAGGACCTGCAGGTCTTCTAAAAGCAAGACTGAAATATAAGAAAAGCGGGTGATCAGTGAAAGAACAGGCAAGTAAGTTACTTCGGCCTTACTTCTCATCTATTTGGTGTTGTGGTAGTAGCTGGAGTTTGACATCCCTCCCCCTCGGATGGCATGGACAGCCGTTGGAGAAGACGCTGGGTAATGACCAGGGCGGATGGGCTTGGCTGCAGAGTAGAAGTGGGAAACCAAATAAGACATTTAGCTTTCAGACAAGGTTTTCTACCTCACCTTCTCCTCCAGTACAAACCCCGCTGTTTCCAAACAAGGAGCTAAGTTTGGCAGAGCAGTCCATGATTGAGCTCTGTGGAACACACTTTCCCTCACCTCGGCCAACGACAAACACATCCATTTTCTACTTGTGAGAGAACCATCCCACACATGCCCCTCATCTCTGCAAACATGATGGACTGTCCATACAAAAGAGGAATGTCAGGACCCACTTGATGGACAGTTATGTACTTTCTATTTCCAATTTGACTATTTGTATCATTCCAGAAGATGTGGAGGCAAAGCTGACGTAGGGTACAGAAGGAAAGAATTGTGCACTCTTAATTCCCTCTCAAGATTTTAAGACACCAGCATTAGCATCATTGCCCTTCTATTTCAACAATTTGAAAATAATTTTTAAAATTGCCCAGTCGTAAATATCATTTGTTTGTACACATGCATTCAGACCACGCCACAAAGATACATCATGCATCTGATTTTTGACTCTGCACAGTTCAAATTAAATCACAAGGAGTAATCAGGGGAAAAGAGAGAAGGGACAAGGTTCGGAAAGGCAAGGAAAGAATGAAAGCAGAAGGAAAGTACGTGTGGAAGGAGGAAGAAAGTGAGAGACTAATTTAAAGAGACAAGTTTTCAGGTCACTAGGAGGGCACACAGGACCCATTATGCCATTTATTTACTGAGTTAAATAGCAGAGGTGCTTTAAACTTTAGGCGGGGTAGATTCTATTAAAAAGCAAAGTCTTTGAAGATTCCTGTGCAGCAGAGGAGAAGCAGACCCTGTGGCTGGCCCCGGATTGCTGCTTTCAAAGCTCTCTCTATTTAAACATGAGCAAACAGACCAACCATAAAGTATGTGAGCAACCGCTAACCCTTTAGCTCCATGTCCTTACCAATTTGAGCAGAGTGTGCTCTCCGTGCCATGTTTTTGGCTCTCACAGCCTCCTTAATGCGATCTACCTCCTGCTGGTACCGTTTGCGGTCTCGCATGGCATTCTCCTTGGCCTCCTTCAGTGCACTCTCCAGGGCCTTAACTCTCTCTGCCGTAGCACGAAGTCGTTTTTCCAGCTTAGGAAGCTCACAACGAAGATCTGCATTATCACGTACCAACTGCAAGAAAAGAAATGGCAGAAACATGCTATGAGAAAGTTTACTGCGTTCACCAAAATCGCAGAGATGTCATTCTGGACAGTGAGGGCTCCAGGACAATGCCTGCTACTGCAGGTCACTTTACTACCATATCTGCCTTCCTAGGCTTTAAAAGCAACTGTGGCAGAAACCCTGCATTTCTTCAGAACGCAGAAATGTCCAGCATTTCGTAAATACTTGATCATCTCCTCATTTCAAAACAATAACGCTTAAAAATTCATCATCTCCAGTGGTTATGACATACTTACCTACTTGTTCCCCACTCAAGCATCTGGGAAAACTGGAAATTTTAAAATCCCTCGAGCATCACTAAGACATCACTTAAGGCCTGTAGCTATAAATGTGATGACTAGATGCAACTCTGAATTCGTGCACTTCCTCACGAACCTGAGCAAGGTCTACTGCTTATCAGAATAACATCTATCATGGCATGTAACAATAGCCAAGAGAGAAGCTTGATTTTTTGATGCAAACAGTCGGAAAATGCAGTACAATTTCTATGGAACAGATTATACCACTACTAGAAGTTAACAGAAAACTGTTCCAAAGGAATGATTCTCCCGTTTCTGGAGTGAAGAAAGTGGTTTAAATACCACATTAATAACAGAGTAAAGCAACAGCATGTACAAACATTCACACGTCGTTTGACAGTCCAAATGTTTTACACCTGCTAGTCCAAGCTGAGTGCCAGAAGGAAAACACAAACAAAGCTTAGCAAAAGTTGTCACAATGTGCTTTTTCTGCAAGTGTTGAACCCTTGTTCTACAAAATAGTTACAATAAGAAGTAAGAGCAGGGTGGTATCACATTCAGGTCAAGTCCAATGTCATTTTTTCCCCTCCAAGTTTTTTATGAGGTGTGAACTCCTGGTTGGGTTTGAGTAAATACACACTAATGAGAGCTATAAAAATCCGTATCTGAAAACCCAGCAGATGTGTGAACGGAGGGCAAAAAAGGCAAAACAGTAAAAGGAAAAATGCTCCTAACATGTCCCGATTTCCACATTTAGAAACTAGGTCTTTAGACCATCTGTTCCCTGGAAACTGCAAAATACTGAACCTTAGTGGACACTTGTCACGGTCCAGCACTGCTTGGTTTTTTGGTGCTTCAACAGGAATAAATAAAGGGAATTTTGGCAAGCGCTATGTCTCACTAATAGCAACTTCAGAAAACTGCACTGGAGAACATTATGTCAGTATTCAAAAATGAAATCAGAAGCTGGTTTGTGCTCTGTACCTTAACAGTGAGACACAGCTCAGAAATACCAATATCTGACAAGAGGGTGGAAGCATTATTGGCAGATATCATCCAGTTTTATCTAATGAGGTTCTACCTAGAGATATACACACACCAGACACACTTCCAATAAGCACAGAGTAGGGCTCTTTCCTTGACATATACCTAAAACAGTTGCCTACTACACATCCACTCCATGCCCTGTTTGCATGGTGGGTACCTAGGGTGAAGGGCTCTCCATAGCCCTTGTCTCTTTGAACAGCAGAATTCCAAAGGAAAGGGGGACTCCATGAAAGAGGGAGGAGACAGGGATGGACATGCCCAGAAATGACCAGCCTCAGCATCCCAGGGTGGCACCAGCCCTTGCGCTGCACAGAAAGACTATTTCTTTGCTTTCATACTCTGCTGGTTGACTCCACTCAAGTCACCTCCAAGGGTGCCACTAAGCAGCTTTAGGCCACAAGTCACAACTGGGGATTCACAATCCATCTAGAAACCAGCTATTAGCACAGAAGGTAGTAAACCCCTGACTTTTACTCTGAGTTTTATGCATTACACCACTGCAGTGACAATCAGTCTTGACAAAACTGCTGGAGTCTATTTTCAAAGAAAGATCCTCTAGTTCCAACCCCCCTGCCATGGGCAGGGGACCTCCCACTAGACCAGGCTGCCCCAAGCCTCACGCTGCCTGCCTTGAAACATTCCAGGGATGGGGCATCCAAAACTTCTCTGGACAACCTGTGTCAGTGTTTCACCACCCTCATAGCAAAGAACTTCTTCCTTATATCTAATATAAATCTCCCCTCTTCCAGTTTAAAGCCACCATCCCTTATCCTTTCTCTACAAGCCCTTGTAAAAAGTCCCTCCATGTCTTTTCTGATAGGCCCCCTTCAGATACTGGAAGGCCATGAGAAGATCTCCCAGGAGCCTTCTCCAGGATGAAGAACCCCAACTCTCTCAGCCTGTCCTCACAGTAGAGGTGTCACAACCCCTTGGTCATCTTTGTGGCCTCCTCTGGACTCACTCCAAGAGGCCCAGGGAAGGAGGAAAAAAGGAAGCAGAACCCCTACCTGTTTGTGAACCTTTGTAAGCTGTTCCAGGTTGTTCTCAAGAAAGGAAATTTTCTGCTTCTGCGCAGCACTTCCACCTCCGTCGTCACTGTCAAGTTCAACGCTCTGCACAGAGAGTTGCAGCATTCAGCAAAGCCAGGCAGAAACTCAAAAAGAAGCTCAGATCTTTTGTGAATTAAAGCTTCCCAAAGGCAGAAAAGTCTTCCAGAGTCCCAAATTAAAGAGAATTTACTTTACCTTCTCATTTGATATTTAAGACCCACATTCCTTGCTACACAAAAAATAAATTACTCTTACTGAACAATTATGGAGGAATCCTGAACAGGAAAATCATAGATTTTGGTGGACAAACTCCCTTTTCCCGCTCCTGGGAGACATTTTTTTAATGTAAAATGGGTTTTCAACCTTAAAAAAGTACAAAAACTCTCTCCCAAGACTACTGTAAAGGACTGAAAAGCATTGCACAGCCTGTGACTATTTATACAGCTTCTGACTCTTCTTCAGCAGTTAAAAATGCATTAATTTCTGCCAAATGACAATTTTGCTAGGAAAAGGCTGACTAGTCACAAGCCCGTGAAAGAAAGAGCCCCAGCATTCAGTGCAAATTATATTGAATAATTTCTGGTACCCATTAATACCATCTTGGAGAATTTTGGAACAGAACAGAACTGGATTGGTTCATTTAACTTAACCACCAAGGCTTGTCCTTAAGAAATTAAGACTAAATAAAAGCTGATAAACATCAGAACAGTTTTAATCTTATTACTCACTGTTATTGAAAGACAGTATCCCATTTTGTACCAATATGCACTAAAGGCTTCCAGCAAATCACCAGAATATTGCAGAGAAGATGAGACTTGCGTTTAAAAGAGCCTTACTTTTTTAACGCGGGTGGTAAGATCCTGGACAAACAGTTTGCGCAGGTTGTGAAGAGTCTGAAGTTCTCTTGCCTGGAATCAAAATCATAATTAAAAAATCACAAACCAGTAAGACACAGATATTCAGGTGTAAAAATTCTCCTCAGATTTATGTTGTTAACATGACTTTATTGTGATTTACGTCTAGAGACGCACATGCTTGTAGGTATGTGCAGCTAACAGAATGGTGGTGCCCATGCAGTTCCCCACTGAAGGGGTCTTCCACCTTCCAAAGTGTTCACCACACCAAAGCTACTTCTGAAAATATGTTGACTCTGTCTTAGGGCATGGGGAAACAACAGCAGAAAGCGGAACAAATTGGGCATGGTTACATGCATTTAGTGATGTGAAAGAGCTCTGGATTCACTCTCCATTGCTCTCTGAATGCTTCCTCACAGGCACTTAAGATGTTTAAGTGCTTTTTAAGTTTTGGCAAAAATCCAGGCTTCCTTAGCTTTTTTTATATCCATCCACTTCTCAGGGTTCAGCGAAATAATTGCCTTACTCCAGACTGAATGTGTGACAGAAGAAGTGGCAATCCTGCACCTACTCCCAGGAGGAGGGAAGCACTAATCCACATGCAGGAAAGGAAACTGTGTGGACAGGCTGTTCACCTGAACCCTACACTGCACCAAAGCCACCCTGAAGAGAACTGTCTTTCTAAAAATGGTAAGAGCAATCTTAGCTTTTCCATTTTATGCTCACAGACTGAAATTTAAATGAATTGCTCAGCAAGCTCCACCACAACTACAAGCTTTTGAACTTGAATGATTTATCTTTATCTCTCAATAGTGCTGGGTTAACAGTTGGACTTGATCTTAAAGGTCACTTCCAACCTAAACAATTCTATGAATCAAAAGAAAAAGGCAAAACTGACTAGAATCCAAAAAGGAGAAACTTCCTCCGTGGACTACTAGAAACCGGACATCCCAAGCACGGCTTATTTGTGTTTTAAGAGTGATGTGGTACGCAGAAGAGGCACCGTGTGCCACTCTAAGTCAAACACAGCTGCAGGGCAGACACCTCCAGACCACCATCCCATAATTCTCTCCCATGGGACCCCTTCTTTTGCTTCATTAGCACCCCAGCACTGGGGAGGAGAACAAATCAACGAAAAGCAGCAGCCGTGGTCCCACTTAAACTGTTCTTCATCCCTTCCTCCTCAAAGTAATCATCCAAATGACACACAATGCCCACGGAGCCCGATGCCTCCCCATACTAGTGCACAGGGATGAGCAACTGTTTGGGCCTTTGATGGCTCATGTAATTCACTATGCTTGATTTTTAATTCCTGCTGCAGTGATTATTAAAATGCTAACAAAGTGAATAAAATTTTCATGTAAGATGGTTCAAAGATGTTTATTCAAAAATAAGTTAAAAAACCCCAAACATCTGGGTTCCTGCAAGCTGACGGTATCATATTGCCTACCTCTGATTTCCAGCTGCCTCACTCATTCAGCTTACAGGGTGAATCAAGTCAAGCTCTATAAGCATTTGACAAGTACAGTTCATAGCAGAAAGGCTGGATCTCTCCCTCACAGGAGTTTACGTTAACACGGCTTATGTCTGGGGGAGCCATCAGGAGCCAAACTGAAAGGAGCCGATAGTTCAGCTTCAGTAATAAACCCCAACTGATCCTGAGGCCACTATAAGCTTAATTTTTAAAGCATCACTTAGAGGAGAAGATGCTGGTTGTGAGTTAGTAACCACGCGAACAGTAGCAAAAATCTCTGCATAACGCTCCTAAGCTAGCTATGGTTTTGACCAGCTCCTGAGATCTTTTAGAAAGCTCACGTATTTTACATACAGATAAAAACGTAGCTTCCAACAAAACCATGCAACAACAGCTTCCCAACTGAAGCCATCCCTCACAGGTTGCATTTTAAACATTGCTTGCACAAGATCATATTTCTCCGTGAGCTGTTACACTGGTCACACCAGAGGCAGGTATGGATCACTCATCTAACAGTAGCTACACTACTCAGCACTCTGGTTATTCCAGGTGATTTGAAGGAATAAGTAAACAAAGAGTACCAGTAGATTTATCAGTGATAGCTTATAGAGGCAAAACTAATAGTATTTAATTTTAAATATTAAAATTTTAAATTTTAAAATTAAATTCCATTATTTTGGTGAAATGCACAAATTTAACCTATTGTGATACAAACTGGGTCATTTCCTTGGGCACAGATACAAGTGTTTGGTAATCATAGAGTTGTTTGGGTTGGAAGGGACCCTAAAGATCATCTAGTTCCAACCCTCCTGCCATGGGCAGGGACACATGAAGACCTAGAGGAAAAAGCTCAATCAATTGTAATTAATACATACCACTGTCTCCTCCAGCCCCTTAAGATCTTCTCTTGCTTGTTCCCTTTTATCATTAAGCAGGCTAGAAGGATCACAACATTAAACACAAATCAAAAACGTTGCAGTCATATAAAACAGAAGTGAATCAATCAACATTCAGTTTTAGTAGAACATCCGCAGATGGGAGCAAATTGTACATCTCTCTGCATCTGTAATTATGGTTTCAACTGTCCCAAATATGCTGCTTTCTCACAGGGAATGGCTGAGCCACCATCTCCATTTTTTGTGTTCGCACATGAAAATTTTCTCTCTTATTTTCAGGAAAGGCTTTTACTCAGACATCCGATTTATAACTTAAAAAACAAACCCAAACAAAACAAAAAAAACCCAAAGCAACCCAAACCCCACCCCAAACCTCCAACTTCTTTCTTGTTCATTTTTCTGTAGATTAAGGAATGAGGGATTTAACACTAGCTATGAAACTTCATAAAATCAGAGCTGTAAAAAAATCTTTTTTTGCAAGTATCAGACCCACTATTGAAAAGCCTAAGATATAAAAATATGGAGCAACTGGTAATCATTTAGAAGTACTGCATGTTGGCTTTGTTACTGAAATTATATTTTCAGTGTGAATATTTCAACCTAGGTGCCTCTCAGTAGCACATATCCCGGGGACGCACCAAGAGACACTACATTCAAGGACACCAGATGAGAAAACTGTTGACTTACATGAGCTTTTCCAGTTTCATTTCTCTTTCCTGGTCCTCAATTTTTAACTTATCATAATCAGCACTCAGCTTCTCTTGTTCCAGTTGCAGCTTCTGATTCATACTAGAATGAGAAAGAAAAAGTCAGTGCAGCTAAGTCCTGCACACCGTAAACAATGGTGGGTAAATCTCCATTAACAAAATGGGCTTAGACAGAGATAATAAAGCTGTAACTCTCTACTTGAAAATTCTGAAAGAAATTAAGCAGAAAGAATCTGAAGAAAAATATTTTTAAATATTGGGGAATTAAATTCAGCAGTTTGCTTCCTTTATCTTAAAGGACACACACTGTTCTTGTGATCTTTCTTGTCCCTCTTCTTCATGTTTCTCATTTCCCTATTATTAGTCTTTGGCCACACAATACTTATGATGAAAAAATGAACGCTACATCGGGATTGCCTAGATTTTATGAGCACTGACAAAAAGAAGCATACGGGAGCAAAAAGCTCCATTTTTCAAGTGCTGGAGTATCTGACTAACAGACTTACATTGCTGTGTCAGGAAGAAATATTCAGGGTGTGAAAATGGGTCACACTCACGTCACCCAGACTCTCAGAAAGCCTGTGGCAGGACTCATTGCTATAAGAAGCTCTCAAAACCTTTATCTTTAAAAATGTGTTCTCCTCCAAGGTTCTCTTACCTACTGACCTACAGGTGTAACACTATTCATTCTTTCCTCTCTATAATTTTATGGACTTGTTGAAGCTCCAGAATAAAGAACTAGGCACTATGATCCACCATGCAAAATAATTAGAGGGTTGGTGGCTGCACATAAGGACACTACCTTCTGCAAGATGCTGAAAGTTATAGACATCAATTAAAACTAACAAAAGCACCCCCCAAACATCCCTACAGTGGCACAGGAGAGGACAGAAACAGAGAAAGTGATGGAGCAAGTGAACATACTCTCTGATTTCATCAATTATTTTCTGCTTCTCTTCAATTTCATCTCTCAGCCTGGACAGCTGCTTCTGATGGGCTTCCCTGTGACTCTCCATCTGCTGCTCCAGTGCCTTCTGCAGAGTGCAAAAACCAGAGCCCCGCATGAAACAGAAACCAAGTAACACACAGCTCAGCTTCCTCCCTACCTGTCAGAGACATCAACCCATCTGTCTGGATTGAGTGAAGTTTATCAAATCAGCTTAATTCAGGAATCAGCCTCGTATATCTTTCTATAATTACAAAATGGCATCTACGCATCCATTTAATTCAGACAGTTTTTAGCAACAGATGTACACTGATTTCTACTCATTTTCTTGCAAAAACTACCACATGTAAAAGCCAGGCTCTTAGTGCCAAGAATGACAGTGTTTTTACCAGTCCTCCATTATTTCACCAAGCAAATAGGTGTACAGCTATACCTGGGTTAGAAGTAAAACCTGAAACACTCTCCTCCTCTCTGAGGATTGCTTGACCACAGCCCTGTTATTTAAATTCTAGGATTAGTTCAAGTAGTAAGAAAAATTCAATGCATCTCTTTAAATTACTAATAAAATATTTGCTTTTGTTCTTCCAATTGTAAGGAATAACTGTACTACTGTTTTAATAACTGACTTTTTATAATGGAGGTGACAAAACTCTATCACTGTCCTTGCAAAATTGTGGTTTTCCTTTTCAGCAAGTTGCAACTCCATCAGAAACAACTTGCACATTATTGCCTACCATTGTTTTGCATTCTAAAGGAAGAAGAAAGTACCAGAAAACAGGTGGTTTTTTGCATTATTATTTCTAGGAGACAGTCAGAATTCTTGCCAAATTATTTGGGAAAGTGGCCTCATAAAACATTTTAGGACCTACATTATATTAACCCCAGTAGCACAATTCACTACTTAGCAAATTGACTTTCAGCAGAGTTCTATTGGCAAAAAGTTAAGAGTAACACAGAGGTGAATCAGTATCATTTTTCAATCATATATATAACAAAACTGTTCTCAACAATGGACACAATGTACCGGGTCTTATATTTCAGTTCTCTGATCGTGTGATTTGAGGAACCCATGCATCTCCAACTCAGCAAATAACATCCATGAACCTCTCTAGTCTTTGAACTTGGCTCACCTTACAAACCAGTCTCAGAAGACACGCTCACTCAGATGCTCAGACTATAACTCACTTTTTTCCATCATCTGGTCAACAACCTCAACCCTAGCAAGTTCTCTAATTTCACATTGCGAAGGTCACTCAATTACACGAGGTCAGGGTTTCTAACAGAGGCTGGCAATTCTGACAGAGGCTGGAAGTGTTTTTGAAAAGCACACAACGTGTACCGGAAGACAAAATTACACCCTAATTATCAGCTTAATGAACAATCTCACTGAGAAATGCCCTCTAAAATTACAGCACACCATACTACCTTCATCTCCTCTGCGTCCTGAAGCCGGGTCAAATGCTCCTTCTCCTTGTCCTTGAAACTGACTTCATGCATCTTTTCTGTTGAAAGTTGGAGACAGTTGAGAATTAACTGCATGGTTTCGGGAAGTGCTGTGTCCAGCCATTTAAAAAAAAACAGTTCCTCTTCTTGCAGTGGGCAGCAGGACCATGGGAGACAGCTTTGGAGGGGCAGAAACAACTACACTTTGCAGACCCAAGCTGCGACCATACTACATAAAGTCCTGTTCCAACAGGCCACACTGTTTTCAGCCCGCCCAGCACCTTTGCAACCTACTATTGCCTCCTTATAACTCTTCTTATCATAAACCTCCTCATCCCTTTCCACTTTCTGCTGGGAAATAGTGCCTCCAGAACCAGTTTATTTCTTATGAGTAGGGCAGGAAGATCAGGAGATGGAATGAAAATTCCACAATACAATTGTATTTTGTAGGACTGCTGTACATGTGAAACTTCAGCCAACACCAACTTTTCTAAGATATGACCACAATGATGACCACAAGACCCAATGGTGTACCTTGAGCGCGCAACTTGGCAAGTTCTTCATTGAGAGAGTCCTGTGACTCTTCCAGCTGCCTTCTCTTCTGCTCCATATTCTGCATGTAGTCTGTAAGGGACTTGATCTTTGCTTCATGCTTTAAAGACAAGGGGAATAGCAATGAGATGTTGTTGCTGCCTAGGAATTCAGGTACTGTCCTGCATAGAGGAGGAAAAATAGAAAGCTCTCCACATCCAGAGCTGATGACTAGGAGAAAATACAGGAAAATATGTGAGAAGGAGGTAACAGATAAAACAGTTAGTGTTTTTAAAGGTCACACTTAGTAGCCCAAGACATGTACTGAACAGAGCAGCTAGTAATTTCAAAACATCACAGGAAGCTCATGAGTTGGTCTCAAACAAACAGCTGCAGCTTTCTCAAACCAGCTGGACATTGGGCTTCAGAGGTGGCTTCTGGGATGCTTCAACCTGCAGGAACTCAGATCAACCTTCCCCAGCCACCCTGATGATTTGTTTCTTGCTAACATCCTGAACTAGAAGGGCTTATGTTTAAATAGAAAATAGTGAAGAACATGGGAAAAAAAACCCATCAAAAATTGAATTAAAATTGTCTAACTTGGGGATAAAATCAAGAGGAGCAATCCTCAGCAGGAACTCAAATTCTGAACCTCCAGTATCCTCTCTGTAGATAGGTACTGAGGACAACAGTTAGGCCATGCTCGTGACAAGCCCCAAGCACTGAAGGTCTCTGTGACACCAGTGTGACTACAGTGTAAGAGAATAAACACCAACCCCACTGGCTGCCTTCCACTCAGTCCTTCACCAGCTCAGCGTAAGGCAACACCACAGCTGAAAGAGACTGTCCCCCCGCCCTGCCAAGACCTTTATTCCTCGCTCCGTGTTCTTGCTTCTCTCCTGCCAGCAGAAGCATATGTACAGCTGCTTTGCCAGTCGAGCCTTAACCAGCTTTACTAATGCAAGTTCCCCAGGAAAGTGAGCAGCACAGGTTGGCAGGATTATTTCCTTCCGTGGCCATGCCAGCCCAGGGTCTAGTTTAAGACAGGATGAAAAGTACAGGTTTTACTTGATTTTACTTAACAGGTTTTACTTAATTTTTGGACAGCCAATACCCTCAGGACTGTGTCTAGCTCTGGGGCTCCCAGCATAAGAAAGACATGGACGTGCTTGAACGGGTCAAGAGGAAACCACAAACATGATCTGAAGGCTGTAAGGCCCCTCTGCTGTAAAGCCAGGCTAAGAGAGTTGGGGTTGTTCAGTCTGGAGAAGAGGAGGCTCCAGGGAGACCTTATAGAGGCCTTTCAGTACTTAAAGGAGACCTACAAGAAAGATGGGGACAGACTTTTTACAAGGCCATGTAGTGACTGGACATGGGCTAATGGCTTTAAACTGGAAGAATGGAGATTTAGATTAGATACAAGGAAGAAATTCTTCACTCTGAGGGTGGTGAGACACAGGAACAGGTTGCCCAGGGAAATTGTGGATGCTTCATCACTGGATGTGTTCAAGGCCAGGTTGAACAGGGCTTTGAGCAACCTGGCGTAGTGAGAGGTGTCCTTGCTCATGGCAGCAGGGTTGGAACTAGATGATCTTTAAGGTCCCTTCCAACCCAAACCATTCTATGATTCTATGACTCCAGTAGTACTACTCCCAGTAGTACTAAGAAACACACCTCCAGCTACAGCTTTATTAAGTAGAACTCAATAAATGTAACCTTCTGCAGGACAAGTAAGATGCCTTGCTCCATGTTTTCTTAGACTAATTGGCAGCAAATGAAACCTATTCAACTGGCTTGTCTCCTCCCCTTCACGTGTCCACTTCAAAGCAGTAGAGCACATCAGAACAGTCAGCCCCTCTCCTGCAGCAGGCTCCAGCAAGCATCACTGCTTGCAACTGCCACCAACTGTGAAGCCTTCCTACCATCTGGGTTTCTATCTCATAGTGCAATGTTTTCCACCATGTACTATTTTATTTCTTGCTGCCTAGCTCTGGGTAGCAAACTAACAGGCCAGATACAGGGGGAGCACCAAATCTTTGCTACTGAACCATACAACCACTGCTTATTCTCTCAGGTTGCTTTTAAAGTGAAGGTACAAGAAACAAATTCATGCTGGGGAAATCACTCCAAGGAGGATTTTCAGTATTATGCCACAGAACACATTTTGAGATCTACAGCAGGACAGGATTTTGCTGCACAATGTGCTGAAAAACATTGAGGGGAGGGAATGGGAGGAGAGAGAAGAAACGACAAAACAGACAAGGGGAACATCACTCTGCTCCCTGGGGCCTCATTTCTCGCTCCTAGCACACATATTTCATGAGGAAGGAGGCTGAGAAAGTCATCAAACCTTGCTGCAAAAGGACAAGGAAGGAGCAAACATACTTGTGAAATGAGGAGCTGGCAGGCAGCAAGCTCCCTCTCGCTGGCGTTCATCTTCCTGTTGGAGTCAATCTGGGCACTCTCCAACTGCTTGCTGCGGTTCACCAGAGACTTCACCTCAGACTTCATCTTGCTGATGTAAAGGCGTGCCATAGTGAATTCCTCCTCAATCACCCCGTTCACATCTGCTAACTAAGCACACAGAAGACTACACCTTGAAGGTGTGGTTCTTACAGGTAAGTCAACACAAAGCAGTCTTCCTGCTGTGAAACTCTTGTTCAGAGCTAGGAAGCCCCTGTGAAAGCACAGCAGCCCTCAAGGAGTACCCACAGACCTTCAGGTCACCTTTAAACATGTTATAACATTTTGTTCCTTACAATTTTCACTGACAAGCCTCAAAAGTGAGAAATTAAGGCTTGTGCTCACATTGTACTTCATCAATTTAGTAGTTCAGCATCTGAAATAACCAAGCATCATGGCAAAAGCCTATTTTGGAGAAACCTCACATCACCAGCCCAGGAAATGTTCCTTCTTTCAAGCTAAAAGCTGAAGAGCATTTTCAAAGTACTCCTTAAAGAAGTGTCCTCTTGAAGGGTTGTGCTTCATCAATAAGAAGCTGTAAGATAGACATGGGTCTGTAAATCTCACCTGGCACGAGAAAAGTAATTGCTCTCTCTCTAAATATTGGTATCATTCTATCAATGCACCATTTCCTTCCCTGGCTTAACATGGTGCCTTTTATTTGTGCATCTTTCTCTTCATCATTTTCTTTAACTACTTAATTCATGTAACCCACTGAGGAGCTGGTAAGGTTCTCCTTCAGTGAGCATATGACTGGCAACTTCACTGCTCTTCACCTTCTTCCCAGCACCGCCAAGGGGAAAGTAACCTGTGCTGTATCGTCTCCCAACAGCCTAAAAAATGCAAGTGCTTCCAAAACTCTCGGTCTGGTCTGAAATTAGGCACACTTTGAGAAGATGCTAATTGCCAACAAAATTGAGATTATTATTCTAAAAGCTTCTCAATCTGGCCTTATTTATACTGACAGCTGTCCTGTAAAATGCTGACATCTCAGTTACTATAAAAATTAATATCAAACAGCCTCTGCCTCCATTTTCAAAGATTTCCTCTTACAGTTCCTATTACGACGGCCACCAGAGGTTGCTGTAACATCTAGCAAAGTCTGGTCTTGTGGCCCTGGTATTTGCATAACCACATCAGACAACAGGGACCGCGTCCTCGACAGTAATAGCAAGCTGGAGCATCTGTTGATCTAAGCCGGCTTTAACAAAACATCAACAACTCTCAGAGTCAGCTCAAAGTGCTCCAGCCACACATACTCACTTTGAGCTTTGAATGTTCAGGAAAGTTTGTTACTCAAAAACTGAGCAGTGAACTAAAAGCAGAAGATGGAGTGAGCTGCAAGGAGTTTACATCCATCTTGAAAATTAATTTCTAATCCAGGGGTTTTTTGCTCTTTTTCACATAGTTTTAAATAGACAGATAAAATGATTCTATGATTCTAAGATGGCATTAACATCACCAGGAAGATCTTCCAGGCCACGAAAAGTTTCCGTCGTGCCATTTAGCAATGACTGTATGTACAAATATCTTCTCTGAGGCTTAGCATATTACTCATATACAACAGGAGAAGTGTGACAAAATGAGTAGCTACCTCCTCTACTGTACCTGTAAACCCAAGAGCCAGAGAGAAAGCAAATTTCAAAGCAAAGCTAGCCAAGATTTGCACCATCACCGGGCATGTCCAGATGCCAAGGTTTCTACTACTTCAACTACCATCACTCCCATTCTTACCTTCTTACTCCAGAGGAGAATGATCCTCTGCAATTTTTCCTCTATAAAGGTCATCAGTCAAAACACAAAAGTTAAGTTGGTCTTACTGTCATTTATTTATCTAGTGCAAATTTACCAGCTGGAAATCAGTGATTTTAAAGCGTCTTGTGTTCAGAAGCCCACACAAAAGCGCTATGATGAAGCCAGTCACTGTTGAAAGGTAGCAAACACCAGAATGCAGCAAACACAGTGTCCACGCAGATCTTTTCACTTGCGTGCCCTGGACAGCAGTCAGCACAGACCTCTCTGGCTTTGAGAGCTCCTCACCTTCAGCTACACAACAGTTTTAGGACAAACTTCAAATAAAAACATAGCCACCCAGAAGCCAAATCTTGCCACTAGAGATTCTTCAGATTCTGGGAATACTGGGTCACGCCAGCTAATGAAGGAGCAATGCTACGTGTGCATTGTTTTGGGGGGAACTCACCGCCCCTCCATTTATCAGTACATCCACACATAGATGGGCTGCATTACGCTGGCCCCAAACACTGAACTGGGAATAAAAGTGGTAATTTTTAGTGCACAGACACTGACTAACTCTGACCCAGACAAAGAGCTCTTCAGTGTTTTACTGGGTGCTCTAGCCAGGGTTCAATGGCAGTGTCCCGGCAGAAGGACTGCTGTGCTACACATATTCCATGTCAAGTATTTTCATATTGCAGGATGTGTGTGGGGCGGGGAGCAGCAAAGACACCCAACTTACTGTTTTAACATCATTAGTACCAATGATTCCTCCAATCTCTCCTAGGTCCTTAAGCAGCAAGTTCAAGATTTCAGTAGCTCTCTTCTTCTGATGGTTACTGAGCTCCTGCAACTGGCCAAGCTCCCTCTGGGTCGCTGTCAGGGCACTCTGAAAAGGTTTAAAAGCAGAAGTTATCCTCCCCTCCACAGACTGGGCATCAGTTTTTCTGTGACATCTAGGTTACATGGTATCATCTTGTATTTTCCAGAACACACCTTATGGCTCAACATACTGACCTGTACAATTCCACCTTCCCATAGAATTGCTTTGGTTGGAAAAGACATCAAGTCCAACCATTAACCCAGCACTGCCAGGTCACCACTAAACCATGTCCCTCAGCACCACATCTCCACAGCTTTGAAACCCCTCCAGGCATGGAGACTCCACCACTGCCCTGGGCAGCCTGGGCCAGGACTTGACAACTGTTTCGGGGAAGAAATTGTTCCTCATGTCCAACCTAAGCCTCCCTTGCAGCAACTTAAGGCTGTTTCCTCTTGTCCTATCACTTGTTCCTTGGGAGGAGAGACCAAACCCCACCTCGCTCCAAGCTCCTTTCAGGTAGGATAATCCATTTTCACAACTCACTTGCGAACAAGGCTACTTTAGATCTATTAAATGTAGTAAATCCGCTAAGAATCTTATTTGCATAATACATGTCAAAGCAGGTTAATCACAAAAAAGCAGGTATAGAAGGATATAAAATTCTTTTTTTTTTCAAATGGATTTCATAGTAGTCTGTTTCACTGAAGTGGGTAACGAAGTTTTCCATGAAAACAGACCTGTTAACAACAGCTTCCTCTGTTTGTATAATTAATTAAGGAACAAGGATGCATTAAGCTAATAAGCCAATCTTGATTTTTCTCAGATCAGACTTTTTCCTTAAGATCAGTACACATCAGCTTAAAAAAAAAAAGCTGATTTTTTCCCGATTCCTTCCCTGAGATCCCCTGAACTCTGCACAAAATCCCCTGAACTCTGTATGAAATCCCTGCTCCACAGCACAGAGTCCAGAGAAACACGAAATGTCACAATTTGCATAAAGTAGCTTTTCACATCTTTCTTGGGATAATCCATTTTTAAAATAACCAGAACACGGGCTGGCCAGTTCCCACATCCAGTTCAGCTGCTGCTCTGGTGTGCAAAACATAGAGGTTGCAAGAGAGCCACAATCTGCCATCAGCTGCTGTGGTGCCTCAACTACCTTCATTTTATTGTTTAATTAAGATAGAAGAGAGGGCAGCATCAGCAAATATTTAGCAGCTTCCCCAATACTCCGATTTTTAAACTACATAATAACATGCTTGGCAGCAGTATCTGAACGATTCCTGAAATGGCACAGGCTGGCAGCTACCTGGGAACCCCTCTGGGAATCTTTAGGGAAGGCACACAGTTTAGGGTGTGAGGAGAGAACCAGAACAATAAACCGCTTGCTCTTACACTCTTCTGTGCTAGCTCATCAGCCAGCTGCTCATTGGTCCTTGTTTTGTCCTCCACTTCTTGGGATTTCTGGTCATAATTGACAGCTAATTCTTCCAGGGCTTGAAGGACCTCCTTCACTTCATCTTTGGCTGCTTCATTCTCAATCTGAAGGCGGGTCAGCTCCTCTTGAATCTTCTCATAATCTCTCCTGGTGGAGGCCAAAAGCTGGAAACCAGGTATCACAGAAGCGTTAAGTCACTCAAGAACTCAATCAAAAGACAACATTAAAAAGAGCAAAAAAAGACAGAGAAAGAAAGTGTAAGCATGCAAGTGTGTGTGCAAGAGAAAGAAAGGAGAGAAGAAATCCTGCTACTCTACCAAAACCAGAATCAGTTTCAGCATAAATGTACTTGAAAGAAGCAAAAAAAGGCTCTGAACTTCAATGAAAACTCTTAAATCAAATCCTATTATGACACAAGACTGAGGCAGAGAAACTTATTTTAAACAGTATCATAGCTCCAGATAAATGTTCTGCCCTCAATCCAGTGCTGCTGCCAGGACCAGAAAATACCACAAAGTAAAATGTTTGAACACAGGCTCACAGCTTTGAACTGAACCAAGAAAAAGGGCTCTCTGAGGCAGTTTCAAAGCTCTTGTGGCATTAGAGAAACATTTTGATAAGCAAGCCTATGATGATTATTCTTAGCCATTACCCGAAGCATGATGATGAAGACAGATTAACTGCGCATATTTGCTGAGGCAAGATATTAACTGAAGAAGAAAATAGAGACTTCACACATACTAGCATAAGTAAAACTTATTAAATTTATTCTTTGGATGCTGCTAAGAGAGATGCTGATGTTTCAGTGACAGTGCTGATGGTAAGAGTGACCTCTTAGATGGTCCTCTCCCTTGCCCTTGCTCCACTCCACCTTCATTCAGATGTTAAAATCTTGAAAATTCAGCTATTACATTCTTAGCACAAAACCAGACTCAGCAGCTGTCATATATTGCAGAAGGATATGAAGATAAAGAAAAGGTGGCACCTAACATTTATTGACGATATTGTTCTTTTGAGAGTAACAACAAAATCAGAACTTAACATTGCTTAAAAAACATAAAATATAGAACAATTAACGTATAAAACTAGTGCATGACAAATGAGAAGGCGTTTGTGCTCATTCTAACACCAAGGTTTGGACATTCATGCACAGAACTCGCTTATTCCCAAGCCTCCCATGTAGGATCAGTATAATATCACTGTACTGCAGCTTTTTTTGGACAGGAGAACAAAACCCGCGCTACTGAAGTGTGCTGGGAGGACTTCTCCTGACCTGTCCCACCACTGCCCACTGGCTCCCAGGCCATGAACAGGCTAAGTGTGAGACCCCAAGTGAAACAGAAACCTCTCTCTAGAGCAGACCACCTAAAAGGAGAATGTCAGAAAAGACATTGCTTTTTTTGGCTCAGAGTGCTAATGGGAAATAGGAAACCAACCAGGCAGTTTCAGACACTGGCACGTGCCCAAAGTGGTGGAGAGGACTCAGATGTAAGGGAAATTTATCTCACTGGTAATGCTGCAGCCTCAGAAGTGCACTCACGTTACGGAAAAACCCACTGAATTGCCAAAGCCAGATGGCATGTAAATATTTAAACAACAAAATAGCTTAAAATAATCTCTCTACTAAACACAGATGGAACTATTATTTACATTTACTTAAGAAATTTTCTGTATGAATATTACTGTGACTTCAAGTAAAGGGAAGTGTTATGTATCACCTAGAGCATAAACACAGCTTCCCAGAAGGTTGTTGTTGATATAATGTGGAAAAATACACCAAGATTTTTAAAGGCTATTAATAACACATTATACCAATTGGCTGCAAACAAAGGGAAGGAGACGACGGCTGCAACGCTTGCTGGATCTGTTCACAGCACACAAAAATATTCAGAATCCCCCCCAAAACACAAATTCTAGGAAACAGCCAGTGGTGAAAAGGTACCAAAAGATACCAGTATCAGCACAATGCCATCTGTGGCATGCTTTAGATTTATAATTAACTTGCTAGCTTAATCAAGCAGAAAAAAGTACTCTGGTTAATTAGGGGGAAGCGGAGTGAGGCAGCTGCTCTGCAGCTAATATATCACAGAGCTAATCAGGGCTCTAAGAGAGAACAGGTACATTGCTCCCACCACGCAGGTGAAGCTTATGTATGGAAGACAAAACCTTGAAAAATTAATTCAATTGCCTTCAAGAAGAAAAACAAAATATCATGTCAGCTTTCAGAGGTAGGAGATGGACAAGCTTCACAGATGAACCAGCTAAACCTTCTGAACAAGCAACACCAGCTGCAGAGATTTCAATAACTCAGCAAAGCTAGACTAGAACATGTGCAAAAGGGGTCTGTAAGGCAGGGATTAGAGGCCACTGAAAACTCAATTCATCTTCCAGATGTAATATGGATTATGGAACACAAAGAGTGGGGGAAACAAGCCAGCATATAGCATGCTGCCAAATAGCTAACACCAAGAAAGGAATGCACACTCCCCTAAAAAACAAGACACAGGAAAAACCGTGAGGGGAAAATAAAGTTTAGATGAGAACACTGATGTAAGATGAGAGAAGTGAGATGGCATAAATAGCATGTATCAGAAAATAACCTTTCTGAGAATGCATAAAATTCTGTTACATTTGTATAGCCATGGCCATGGGCAGCATGCAAATAGAGAGCAATCAAAAGAAAGTTGAGTAAAATAAAGCTGGTTATTCCTGCAGTGAGGGTAAGTCCCCGAAGGTGGCAGGTAAGTCATGAGTGACGAGTCACAGAGATTTTCATACATTGTTCTGTCCTGTTAAGGAGTTAAACCTCGGAAGATAAGCCTTTCTGAGGGCGTGGATAAGGACTGAGACATGGACAGAGTAATTTTTCAGTTACAGGAGAGGTTTCACACCCCAAAAAAGCAGGCAGCATAATGCTGTACTCCAGCTGAAGTGGCTTGGGCAGCTGGGAGAGGCACGGTTCAAGAGAATCATGGCACTGCTTTGGGCAAAGAGAGACCCACGTTTTGGACACTAATGATGGGTGAGCTCCCACATCAGGGTTATACTCTTGGTCTGAATGGTCCTTCTCCAGTTTCCCACAGCTTGAAAACCCATGTAAAACCATCTTCTAAGAAATATCACAGCAACATTTGGAGAACTTGGTGATTTGGTGTTATTGCCAGATTTTGCATCTTCAAAACCTCTCATAAACAAAGGACAGGCAAGGAAACGAGTTGGCTGTAAGTTTAGTGATTATATTCCCCATCTTAAAAACAACAAATATTCATTTTGTGGACAGAAACAATGAAATAAAATATTCAAAGTGAGCAATCCAAGATTTTAAAGCAAGTCTGAAGCAGCACCAATAATCAAGTTTTCAGTCTCATGGATTTCTCTCAGTACCAAAATAACGAACATCAGTAATTTATTACCAGGAGTAGTTTTCATACTGTCAAATCTGTAAGTACCTAGAGTCTATAGTGTCTGGATACCTGAAAGGATACAGATATATTCAAAACCATCTTTCTAGTGAAAAACACTGGCCACGCTCCTACCCTGGGATCTGCAGCACCACTTCCCAGCAGGATGCTATGCTGTTATAAGGAGTTATCAAGGCTTAATGCTCTTCTGAGTATTTTATGGAATTTGAAATTTAAACCCAGCTGTCACACAGGTTTCTGTTCCCTACTGAATTTTAGCCAGTTAATATGGGCAACAACAATTATGACAGAATCACTAGACAAAGGGCTCATAAGCAAAATTTAAGGGGGGTTTTAGTTTGTTAATTTTTTTTTTTTTACCTCCTCTTGATCCAACATTTGTTGCTTTAGTTTTTCTGCCAGCTGGCTCTGCTGGTTGATTTCATCATCCTGCAATGAAACAGAGTTGGAGATTTTTAGTTTCTTACCACAGTTCTCATTTGGTCACTTTTATTTCCCCTTTCTAGAAAAGAAGGGGGAATAATGCCATAGCAAACCTTGTGCACATTTGAGTGGGATTAGAGGAGAGAAAAATATCTATACACAGAGCTACATAGTAAAAGCAGTGTGTACATGCAGGTGCCTCTAGCATGTACCTACGCAGAGGTGTCCCTGATGGTAAACAAGGCACTGATGTGGTCAGAGTTGCACCTTATAACCTGCAGGAGACTTTGTCAACACATATGATGTCTTATAGATGTACAAATACCTACACATCCTCTCTCTCTTACTCTGTTCCCAAACTGTAGTCAAAGAGCAATCATTAGAGATGAATTTATTAACCAACTACAATTTACAGCTACATCTGCACAGCATTAATGGAAGAGGAAGCTCAAACCACAACACGGCACTTTGACACCTCAGCTGCAGAATTTGTATTTCCCTCCCCCATCACAGCCCTTGAAGAAAATACTCCAGGTAATGCACAGACAGGCATCTGATTTTCCTGGCATTTCAACCTTGTTGCGTCCTCAGGGGTAGGAACCGATCTCAAATACAGAAGAGAAACAATGATGGACTCCAATGCACGAGTCCTTCCTCCAAAACGCCATAGGAGGCCCACCAAGCCCAGCCCCTGACCCAGTCTATCTCTGGGCTTGTGATGGATCTCGTTCTCTAAAGAAACTCCAAGACAAATGGTTGCTTTTTACCCTACCAGAGGCAATTGATATTCTGTGTTTCACTGACAAGCAGGCTAATAGATTGATTTCTGATAGCACATACAGCTACCGAGGACCAGCTGTTCTCATCGGTAATGGTCAATGGTTTTCTCTTGCCTTTTTTTTCCCCACTTCTTATCTTCACACAAGCTAAAGCTATTGACGGCAAGTGCTGGGTAAATACACTACTGATAGCTTTAAGTGCCAATGATGTATTTCAAGCTGTGCAAATAAATACATAAAAAAGCCACCTGCACTCCAGGCAGCGTTCACAGCTATAACAACATGAACAAAAGAGATCCAAGGGACAGTTATATATTTTCTTAAAATTCTAATATACACAAATATATACATATAAAAAATACAGTGTCCCTTTCTTCTGTCCTCTTTCTCCTATGACTCCAAGGTGACGTTATAGGTCGCTGAAGGATTTTACAAAAATCACTGAAGGCTCAACACCCCCAGGTCCCTCAGCCACTCCTCACAAGGCTTGTGCTCTAGACCCTTCCCCAGCTTCACTGCCCTTCTTTGGATGTGCTCCAGGATGACAGGACAAGATCTGGTTTTATGCAGTGATTGTGATTTGAACTTTGGGACATTTTCCAGTTCATGATCCCCAAGAAATACAGAGAGACACCCACCCATTAGTTTTCCATTTACACCCAGAAAATGGAGTCAAACCAAATGTTCCCACCTTATCATCCAACTGTCTGTAGAGACTGGCAATCTCCTCATCATATTTCTGCTTCTCCTCTGTCGAGATGCTGGCAACAACCGGTGTGATGTTGTCAATAATTGGGGTGTTATCACAAGGCTCCAGGTTCTTCTGGTCCTTTGCGCTGATCTGTTCATCTTCAGGCACAGCTTCTCCTGCAGGCACACAATCCACGGTCATTATAATCCAAGAGAGAGGTTTGCCCAGAATGCGGACATCCTAGGATGGTCCTTCACAGCTGCTGAGAGGGACTCAGCAAAGCAAACAAGGGCTGTATCCAGCTGTGCAAGGCAGGCAACTGCATGCATGCAAATGATGGGCAAAAGTTGGTGTGGAAGGATGACCATCGTTGTTAGAAAGATGACCTCCATAGCTAGAAATGCAGTAACAGCTTGAATAGCTGCCATTAAAGGCACTGAACTCCCTTCACTCCTCTATAGTTGGGATTACCTCCATGGATTAACAGAAGAGTAAATAAGGAGGAAAAAAATCTGACTTTCAGCCTAAAGCCCGCTAACAATTAAATGTCTCTTCTTCTCCAGATATCCAACCGCCTTATCAGCTCTCCCGTTCCCATAATGAACTGTGAGAGCATCAGGACAAGAAGCAAGACAGCTCCATTTAAAACGATATTCACCTCCCGCCTTGTCACAGCTGAAATTAAAGCACATACATCAACTTGAAGATGTTGCCTATTCATACCAGACAGGATGTTCTCCCTACACATTTTCTTTCAAAATCACTTTCTCTGAGGAATATTGTCTTCAGTAATGTCGGAGCATTGCAATTATGAGTGCGCTGCAGTTCAGTGGAGAGGGACAGGCAAGGCGCTCATGCCAGAAATTGAATCTACTCTCATTAGAGTCTGGGGAGAGATTCTGCAAGCCACTGAATGCTGCACGCTTTGCTCAAGGTGCGGGATGGTTACATCTAACACTGCTGCACAAACAGGTTTTTCCTTTTTCTATGGAAAGCTACAATATTTTAGCCCCATTAAGTTTTACAAGCCATTCCTCTTGCCAAAACAGCGTAGGTACTATTAATCGTACAAAGAGAAACAGGATAAATATATAATATAAACAGGATAAATATATCCAGAGAAATAAGGAAACAGGATAAATATATCAAAAAACAAAAAGGCAAGCTAATTCAGGCCGCAAAACAAAACAAAACAAGGCATGGAAGAACACAGGCAACTAGCAGAGAAGACAATGTTTTCAAGCTTAAAGCACAAAAAAAGAATAATTTAAAACCAAGCACCACAACCTCTATAAAAGTGCTTTACACAAAATACTTTTTTGCCCCATTGCTAATGGCTTTTTATATTATTAATGCAAAGAATGTAAATTGATTTTTCATTGTTGCATTTCACCGGAGGAGACTAGGAAAGGCGGGCTCAGTCAGACTGTGGGACCTTGCACACCCAAGAACGCTCCTCAAGCTGAGGAGAATCCATGAGGATTCTCCCAGAATTAAATCTTTAGATTTTCATTCATTGGAGGAGAACAACCTCCTGCCTGTAAAACACAGAGCAAATTGTGCGCTTGGATACAGGGCTGCTGAAATCCTGCTTCACTGAGAATTGGGCACACCCATTTTCTGCTGCAATTTTATTTTGTCCATTATTTCCTAAATTTATGGATAAAGCTACACCAACGGAATATTTATGCATCTATCTTGCATTTCATATTCAAGACACAATTGCTGTGACACTTGCATTTGTAAAGAGACTCCTTTGATAGAATATCCTTCCAAATGATGCTATTGCAGAAGGTCAGACAAGAAATCAATAGTATTTTGAATGCATTGAATGTATTGCCAGGTAACGGCGATAAGAAAAGCAGGACAGATGGAGGGGATGAGGGGAGGTGTATGTTTAGACAAAACAATAGAGACAGCCTGTAATAAGGCTCGTTTACATGGCAAATAGAAAGGATCTATACAGGGTTTTCTAAAAAAGCCAGTATTTCTAGAACGGGAAGGAAATTAAAGTCATCACATTCAGCAAACACAGAATGAAACAGGCAGATGATGAGCGGGTTACAAATCCCCAGCACTCCTCAACACCACCAGCAGACCGACCGTCTCCATAGCAATTGCTCTGTGCTGATAAGGGAACTATTCCCTGGGCTGGAGTCTCCAGAGAAAGACACAGAGCGCAATCATTAGGTAACGATCTCATCTGAAAGGCAAGTAAACAACACAGGGAGCTGAAAGGAGCAAGCAATTTTTTGCACCCATAAAGGGCAGGAATTATCTTTCAAGTAGTGATTTCACCCAGGATGTTCAAAACCAGACTTGACTGTGCAAAACAAATCGTGACTAATAATGAAATCACAGATTTGATCTTGCTTTAGATACTTCGTGTTTGCAAGAGACTATTGAACTGCGAGATGCATCAACATGTAGAACCTGGATGACAAGCAATTTAGAAAATAAAAATTACTCCAAAGAAGCAGTATTTTACTGATGTGGGTTTGTTGGGATTTCAGGGTGCAAGGCGGTGCAGTGTTGGCTTGTTTGGGTTGGGGGGGTTGTTTGCTGGTATGTTGTTTCTTGGGAGTTGTTTTTTTGTTGTTTGTTTTGGCTTTTTAAAATACATGGAATAAAAATGAAAAGCAAGGAGAGTTTGCTAAAATTGTCAATGTTGCAGATTAAATAAAAATTCTTTAATTAGTATGTATGCACAAAAATATTATTCCTCCTCAACCACCCCACACTTGATCTTACAACCTACCCTGAACAGCAATTCCCTGTGTTTCTAAACAGAAAATTGGCTATTTTCAACATACATTTCACTTAGAAGCCACAGAAGGATACAAGTGGTCATTCTTCTAATCAGGACTCTAATCTTCTAATTATTGTGCTCAAGGACTAATTATTCTAATGTTAAACTCAATTATAAAAGAAACCCCAAGATCTGCCTTAAAGCATAACAGAAATGATTCTCATGCCTGAGAATCAGAGTTCATTTTTAAAATACCCAATCATAATGACATTTTACCTTTTCTTTATTAATATTACTAACATTATTAAAAATTATTGATGCTTTCCCTTATTCTCTACATCTGATATCAGGCTACATTTAGCATTTGAAATGGTACCTTCTGTAAACGGCTCCTGCTGCTTTCCCTGGTTTCTGCTTCTTCACCTTTAAGTTATTATTACGAACTCTACAACTCTGAATGGTGCTGTGATTGAAGGCAAGATTTAAATATATGTAACTTAAACCCACAAAGACCTGTACCCATTTCCATTGCCTGGTACATACCATTTCTCCACCTGTTCAGCTCCAGCTCTAGATGCTGGATAACATTCTTTAGACTCTTGTTTTTGTCTTTCTCCTTCTCGTACTTTTTCTTCCACTCCTCTGCGGTCAGCTCCAGATTCACAGAGACTGTGTTCTTAATCGTCTTAGCTCTGCGCAACAAAACCAGAAGGTATCAGTTGCTCTGCAACTTTTATCTCCATACAACAGCAAGAATTTAGAAATTTTTCCGTAACACAAATGGAAACTACCAAACATTTGCAATTTGTTTTCTGAAGGGCGATGCCACAATTCCATTTTCCCTCAAACCCTCAGTCCCGTTACTACTGGAAGCCTCAATAGAAATTTTTCCATATCAAAATTTAGCAGCCAGTGATCTGGAGCAGACATAGATCTGCCTCTTCAAATTCCTCCAAAAAGAGAAGCTGTGGAAACTGTTCTTGGATTAAAGACAAAACCAAGACCCATCATTATTGCTTTGCTAGGTAAGCTGTCACCTTGCAGGTCTCCCGGCCTGGGACCCACCATAGAGCAGCCTACACCAGAGTCTCACCATGGGCTGGGCCCACCCCTTAAACTCCACAAACAAAACCCAGCTATATTTCACATGTGAATGATGTCAACACAGCAACACAGAGATATGGAAACTTATTCCTCTTGAAAGCCAAACAGCGCTTTCAAATACATTTTTGGGGGTGGAAGGAAGGGAAGGAGGAGTATTGCTGGTCACCAGCAGGTAACTGGGTTACTGCTGGGCTGAGGAAGGCCCTCAGTGGGAAGAGAGCCTGAACTCGTGCCTGTGTGACTGTGGCAGGCTCATGAGTTAACTGCCTCTCTAGGCAAAAATATCACAAAATTTAAACCCTTCTAGCAACAACCACCACCACTTTATTATTGTGAAAGTGCTTAGCTCCAACAGAACCTAAGCAATTGCACTAGAAAATGCAAAGCAAGCAGAAAAAAATGCACAGCACCTACTCTAGCAAATCCACATTTAAAAAGAAAAACCAAACAAATCAGTATCAATTAAGAAAGCTTCAGATCTTTGCCATTCAGACACCGAGTCCCTCCAAATGACCCCGGTGTTATTGAATAAAGTAGAGGCAAAGTAAAGGAAGAACAGACAAACCTCCTACACCAGTTTGTCAAGTGTGGGCTGAAACACCAATGCAAGACACTACAGCTGCAGATACACAGGCTGACTCTCCTTTGGAGTGAGCTTATGATCTTAATTATTTTCTTCACAGCTCCACTTACTGATTCTAAAGCATCTCTCTAAAGTGGCCAACCACTAAAAGTCCTGAAAGTTTCTTTTGTCAGCAAGAAAACACTCC
This sequence comes from Eurystomus gularis, assembly GCA_013400335.1. Classification (NCBI taxonomy): domain Eukaryota; kingdom Metazoa; phylum Chordata; class Aves; order Coraciiformes; family Coraciidae; genus Eurystomus; species Eurystomus gularis. Next base: position 122,011 of record VZZY01004311.1, read on the forward strand.
CATATCCATGCTTCACACTCCAAACTGTGCTACAGGAGTTTTATGACCTTTAGAAACATTTTAAAATAAGGCTGGGCTTTTAAAATACGCAGGCACCTAATGCTTGGCTTTTACATATTGTCTCTGCCAAAAGCAAGGCTCAAGTTTCCACTCATTTAACTGCACTAGGGGAAAAAAAAAAGCCACATTATAAAGTTTATCGACTGTGTTATCCTAATGATGGATGAAGTACTTACTGGCAATTAAAATTAAAAACAATAAAAAACCACAAGAAAAGATGGAGCAGAAAGAAGAAATCGACTCTCAGCTGACAGAGGAGCATGTGCACATGTTGATTAGTGATGAATTGATTAAAGATGAATTTTACTCCTAACGCTTATTTTAATGGTGATATAACTTTCTTGTAGAAAAGATGGAGGAACCAGTAATCACCCATGACTCATATACCTTCCCTTTAATGTTATTCAGGCCCTTAATGCTGTCACATCAGAAAAATGAAACACCACAACCAAGAGCCTGTAAAAGAAACCTTTTCCAGTAGACAGCAATATTCCTGTCCAAAATGCTGACAATAACACTGTGTATGTGTAGTCTGTGAGCTGCTCTGCAGGTCTAGTACATCACCAGTCCTCCTTGTATTTCCTTTCTTCCAACTGAATGTTCTCCACAAGGAGCTCCCATCTCAACCCAATTCTATAGCTCTTAAGCAAACAAACCCCACAATTGCCCCCAACCGAGCACTCTCACAACATACTTAGCTGTTCTCCCAGTTCTTTCAGCTGACATCCTAGTCCTCAGTGAGGAACATGTTAAAATTGAGCAAATTGAAAAATGTGAGCAATAATTGAAATTAAAATGGAAAAATTTAAAATGTGAGCAATTGGCTAATGGGTAGAGCTCAGAGGGTTGTGGTGAATGGGGTTACATCAGGCTGGCGACCAGTCACTAGTGGGGTTCCAAGGGATCCATCTTAAGGCTAGTACTCTTTAACATATTCATAAATGCCTTGGATGCAGGACTTGAAGGCTTACTAAGTTTGTGGATGACACCAAACTGGGGGGAGCAGTTGACACTCTTAAGGGCAGAGAGGCCCTGCAGAGGGATGTGGACAGGTTGGAGAGCTGGGCAATCACCAACTGCATGAAGTTTAACAAGGACAAGTGCTGGATTTTGCACCCGGGACATGGTAACCCTAGATGTACTTACAGTCTGGGGAGTGTGAGGCTGGAGAGCAGCCCTGTGGAAAGGGATCTGGGGGTTCTGGTTGACGGCAAGTTGAACATGAGCCAACAGTGTGCCCTGGCAGCCAGGAGGGCCAACCGAGTCTTGGGGTGCATCAAGCACAGCATTGCTAGCCGGTTGAGGGAGGTGATTGTCCTGCTTTACTCTGCACTGATGTGGCCCCATCTTGAGTACTGTGTGCAGTTTTAGGCACCACAGTACAAAAAAGATATAAAGCTACTGGAATGTGTCCAGAGGAGGGCCATGAGTGAAGGGTTTAGAGGGGATGCTGTATGAGGAGCGGCTAAAGTCACTTGGTCTGTTTAGTCTGGAGAAGAGGAGACTGAGGGGCGACCTCATCGCAGCTTACTGCTACCTCACTAGGGATGGGGGAGGAGTAGGTGCTGATCTCTTCTCTCTGGTGACCCAAGATAGGACCCAAGGGAATGGTAGGAAGATGTGCCAGGGGAGGTTTAGGCTGGACATTAGAAAGAGGTTCTTCACCCAGAGGGTGGTGGAGCACTGCAATAGGCTCCCCAGGGAAGCAGTAATGGCACCAAACCTGACAATATTCAAGAAACATTTGGACAATGCCCTCAGATACATAGTGTAAGGGTTATCAGGCACTGGACCAGGCCGTCCAGGGAGGTGGTTGAATCACTGTCCCTGGTGACATTTAAAGGACATGAAGATGTGGGGCTGGGTGACAGGGTTCAGTGTTGGATGCAGTAGAGTTAGGTTAGTGGGCTAGACTCAATGATCTGGAAGGTCTTTTCTAACCAGAATGATTCCGTGATTCTGTGAAAAATGTTCCTCTTCCTAGAAAAGTGTTAAGTCAAGTCCCATCGCTCCAAGCTCTGCTAGCCAGGATGTGCAGAGTCGGTCTCTGCACATAGCTCCTCCAGTCACAAGCATACAACCTCTGTTAGGTATTACAGAGCAAAAGCAGATCCCTTTTAATCTAGACTTAAAAATAAAATGTAAAAAGCTACACTAACTTTTAATCTCCTTATCTGAACAATTACACTATACAGCTTCCATTTCTTTTTATTCCAACCATACCTGTGGAGAGTTCAGCATAACAGCGAGTGGACTGAAACCTAACATGGTACCTACTCATCTATTTAAAATTAAATGTTCCTTGCGGCTGCATCACTGCCTTGGAGCCTTACCCACAGAGATTTAGCAGGAATTTTGGTATCACTACTCTGTTCTACAGAGGTGCAAGATTCACACTCGTCTGAAACCACCTGCCATCAGAAAACTGTAGCTGGGAAGGTTTGAATTGGGAAACATCAACACACTTAAACTTTTACCATCAATAAAACCTGTGTAACTCATTATACTTCAGAATTGTTAATACTTTTTTTTCATTACTACATCTTAATACTTAACTCAAAATTTCTGTGCTGCACATTATAATATTTGGGATTTCAGTAGAAGCTTACATCTTCAGTAACTTTGACTTACGTTCATCATACAACAGGGAATTAAAACGCATAGCGACCCTTAACCCAATTATGTTAATGACCACTTTGGAGACTCATAGAATAGTTTGGGTTGGAAGGGACCTTTCAAAGTCATCTAGTCCCTGCACTGAGCAGGGACATCTGCAACTAGGGCAGGTTGCTCAGAGCCCTGTTCAACCTCACCTGAAATGTTTCCAGGGATGGGGCATCGACCACCTCTCTGGGCAACCTGGACCAGTGTCTCACCACCCTCTGCATCAAAAACTTCTTCCTTGTATCTAGTCTAAATCTCCCTCTTTTAGTTTAAAACCATCACCCCTTGTCCTGTCCCAACACGCGCTGCTAAGAAGATTGTCCCCATCTTTCTGACAGGCCCCCTTTAAGTACTGGAAGGCCACAAGAAGGTCTCCCCAGAGCCTTCTCTTCTCCAGGCTGAACAACCCCAACTCTCTCAGCCTGGCCTCCCAGCAGAGGGGTTCCAGCCCTCACATCATTGCTGTGGCCTCCTCTGGCCTCACTCCAACAGGTCCATGTCTCTCCTGTGCTGAGGACTCCAGAGCTGGTCCCAGCACTGCAGAGGGGTCTCACCAGAGTGGAGTAGAGCAGCAGAATGATGTCCCTCGACCTGCTGGCCACTTTTATAGTCCTTTTCCATAAAAATTTACTGCAGCAACCTGGAAGTTCCCTTTGGGGAGTTTTTCCTGCATGCTATTAATTCAGCGAGTAGCTTATAGTTCTGCAGTGAGGGAAGGAAATGCTATAGGATGTGGAGATCAGACAAATTAATGCTTTCTGCAGCACATGAGTCCCTCCCCAGCTTCTACAAATCCCAGCAGCAGATGACAAGTCAATACTGGTTCTGGCAATGCCAGAGGGAGAGCATGTTGCAGAAGTGCCCTGCAGCTCCAACCCACAACAATACGCAGCTCTCCACGAAGAGGGACTGCATCAGCTGCAGCTTTGTCCTCTACTTTTACATACTTTTATATGAATACACTAAAGGGATCATCTTCCCTCATGAAAATCTAAGGAAAGCTCACATTAAAGAATAAAAGTGGGGCAATGAATTAATAGAAGATTGCCAGATTAATCTTTTAAACATGATATTACTTTCCAATATAAAACGCTCCTCAACTGTGTGGGCTTCAATGCAAAAATTACACACGGTGGAAAACAACCCATTTTCAGACAAAGACAAACTTATCGTATTGTACAAACGGTTAAATAAATTCTAATTCAAACTATCATAACTTGCTAGTGTTTTTTTCTTTCTGCTATTACACAAATAAAAGAAAATGAGTAAAGTATAAGGGTACTCCCCAATTACAACAAAAGCAATAATTACATAATGAGCCTGACCTATTTTTGCAAACTTTCCAAATATATTTTATATGACTATTGCAAATGAAAGCACAGGGAAGATAAATTTTCTTTGTGAATACTTCCACACGTATTTTACCCTTGCTGTGTCTGAGGACTTGTTCCCAAACTGTTACGATCCTCCAAACATATAAAAATACCTGTGAGCTATCATGGTAATCCATCCAAGTTGTCAATATTACACTGTGTCCACATTCTTTATTTTTCTTAACGGTTAAAAAAATATTTTTTACAACCCTAGCAATAATCCCTGAGGTGCCATTCAGGGAGAAGACACATCTTAAAAGCATCAAGAGCACTATCAGGTAAAGCAAAATCGAACATTTTCCATGGAGTTAGCCAACAGAAAACTGCCCAGTACCGTTATCTTCCCTATAAAATTTCAAAGAACTACGATAATGCTTCATACCTGCTGCAGGAATAAAGGCCAGAGTTTCTAAGTAGTGCAGCTGCTGGCCAACATTAACATTTCTTTTTCTGGTACCGTAGGGAATAAAGAGATCGTTTTCTCAAGTTCTCTGGTACTATTTTTGAGCAGCTCCAGAAATGATAGCCTCCCTATTCTAAAATGCCAGCACCTGGCTCCCCTCGGCACGGCTGGCTTGGAACATGAGGAAAAGCCCAAGTGTTATCCAACCTAATGCCGAATAGGACTCACCGCTGGCCAAACATCAGGGTCGACTTTGTTTCTGCTTCATTGAACACAGAAGGAGAACAGCAAATCACAATGGTGGTTCTGCAGTTCCCACCAAGGGAATCCTGAAGTATTCGGGTCATTTTGCTATCTCGGTATGGAACATGAGTTTTCTAATCAAATAGAAGTAAGAGACAAGAGCAATTTTTTTAAATAATGGTATCGTAATGAGTGAGAACATGAGGCAACAATGACAGGTTAATGGGTGTGAAGCATACAATTCTGAAGAGTAATTGTTTTGATCGTGCTAAGATTGGAGAACCACTCAAGTGAAATCACTGAGAATTAGTTTTTTATCTTTAGCAGAATAGCAAAAGTGTCACTATTTTGTGGTTAGAAAGCTAATATTTTCTTCTTTCTGAATTGAAATGTTAGCTTATTTTTTATGTGCATGGCAAAGAAAGAGATAAATAAAAAGCCGCTCTTCAACAACACACAACAGGATTACTTACAGTTCCTTCTGCCAAGGCAGATATCACATTGCCTAAAGCAGACAAAGACTTATTGATATTTTTAGCTTCATCGAGAACAGCGCCCTCCGCTCCAGTTTTGCTGACCTACCAAAGAGAGCAGGCAACAGTCAGGCTCGGCTATCAGCAGGCGCCTGTACAAATACAGCTACAATGCAGACAGTGCAACAGTTAAAAATGTTCTTGGAAGAAAAACAAAGCAAGAAGGAGGATAATTTTACCCACTTTTTTTTGTTAGCGAAAGCCTGTAATAATTCCACCTTTCTTCCAGTGTAAGTGCAACTTGACCCTTATATTGTTCAGGGAAACCGGTCAGTCTGTGCTTGCCTGAGGACACTTGGGGACCACTTCGCAGACCAGACTGTCCATACAAATAGGAAACACCAGAGGTATGTTCTCAGGCCACACTCAGTGGCACAGCACATGCCACTAAACAAGATGCTAAGGGGACTGAAGCATCTCTGTGCCAAGGAAAGGCTGAGACCCCTGGAGCTGTTGAGCTGGAGAACAGACGACTGAGAGGGGATCTGATCAATGCTGATCAATAGCTAAAGAGTGGGTGTCAAGAGGATGGGGCCAGACTCTTGTCAGTGGTGCCCAGTAACAGGACAAGGGGCAACAGGCACAAAGTGGAACCCAAGAGGTTCCACCTAAACATAAGGAAAAACTTCTTTGCTGTGAGGGTGGCAGAGCCTGGCCCAGGCTGCCCAGAGAGGTTGTGGAGTCTCCTCTGGAGAGATTCCAAACCTGCCTGGACGTGATCCTGGGCACCCTGCTCTGGGTGAGCCTGCTGGAGCAGGGGGGTTGGACGAGATGATCTCCAGAGGTCCCTTCCAATCACCCCCACCATGCTGGGATTTTCTGATTATGGCTTTGCATTTTGCTTGCACAGAGCAAGAATATCAGGACAGAAAAAGTGTGATCTCGCTCATCCTGAATGGAGGTTTGCTAGTGTACACACTGGATCCTAAGTGGAGCAAGAAGCTTGGTGGCCTGGGACCAACACTTCTTTAGACAGCAACACAGTTTTAGTCTTTTCTCTCTCTCTCTTTTTTTGGAGTGTGGGGAGGGTGGGGAAGGGCACAGAAAAGTAATATAAATCCATATATTTTTCATTACATTAAAAGTACAGTCTCTGTACTTGCCTCTAACAATGCCACATGACATAAAAGGAAACATAATTGTATCTTTTAAGAAGACAATCTACACAGAAACCCTGATTTCAGGTTTTCTGTACAAAGTCCAAACAAACATAATGAACCACAGAAGTGTCATTTGCAGAGGAGAGTAGAGCCTAACTAGGCACTCCTCTTTTAAACACCACTAAGAGTTTTTAAATGCAATAATAGAAATTAATATGATTACTCTGGTGAATGGCTTCTGCATTGTACCAATGGGTTATCAACCAGTGTGTCCCAGGGAGCAACCTGAAAGCTGCCCAGCCTATCAAACAAAATCTTTTCAATTCTCATTTTCAGACGGAAACAAAAATCTATGACCGCAATCAGAGACATTGCTTCATCCTGAGTAATTATTTTGATGTGCACAGTAGTTACCATGGATCCAGCTTGAACAAAGAATTCCACAGTGTTGCAAAATGACAAGGTTTATAATTTATTTCATTTACAGTTAAACAATTTTGAACGCTGCAGAAGAAGTTAGAATGAGAAGTGGGAAGCAGTGACATTTTTCAACTGCAGTACTGTTCTGCATCATTACTCTTTTGGTAAGCAAATACATGTTCTTTTCTATATTGGAAAATAGAAACAGTCACCACAAGAGAGTTGTTCAGGGAACGTCAAATAGATTTCAGCTGTACAACTGCATTAACTGCTATTTCATTGATCTAATATCTCAAATAATTACAGAAAACCTAGAAATAAGACATGTCTGAATACAAGCAAATTAAAATAGCTGTCAAATTTGACAAATTACATTAAAATTACATTATTTCTTCAAATACTCATAACTAAATGTGAAGCTATATAAAAGTACACTGGTTCAATCCATTTCATTCTAAATGAAGACGTATTGCAGATTTTGGGGGTTTGTATTTCATACCAGTAGTTCTCATCTGCTCCTTTTTTCCATCATGCATTTAAAAAAAAATTTTTTTAAAGAATTTTCATACTAATGATAACCTAAGATAAGACTTCTGTAAACCTAGCTTAGTTTTGCACTCCCACACATTCATATGCTCAATGCCAGGAGGATCACTCAGAGTTTAGGAAAAAGAAAAAAAATCACCTTCTCGCTTCCAGCCAAGTCTACCAGGTAAAGCTTTCCACTGAGTTTCTTCTCAGTTTCCACATTCTCTTGTTTAATATTAATGAGGAAGATACTGTGGCTCCTAGAGCTGTGTTCATTCATATCTGTAATCACATTTGAAAGCTTCTGTTTAAATGACTTTAAAACCTGACAAGAAATTATATTTCATCAGAGCTAGCCTATGGTTAGCTAATTCAAAAAGATGCGGCCATTCGGCGGAGAGCCCAGACCACTGTATTGACAGCAGCGTTGACACCAAGAACTGCAAATACAGCTCACGGAGTACAGAATGAGCTCCTACTTTCTCCCAACATGGGCAAATCCACCTCATTCATGATAAATCACAGCCTTGGAAAAAAAAAAAAGTTGCTTTATTTTCAGAAATAGTAAAAAACAACAACAACAAAAAATCTGAGCATAAGAATAATACATGTCTCCATGTAACATTTCATAGATACAGCAAGAAATAAAGGTTCTGTCCTTTTCTGCTTCTTCCTGAGTACAGAGAGCTCACACAAAAAACTGCTGTGGTGTAACAGACACTCTGTAGACACAGAACTACAACAAGGATGTATGCTCAGCATCCTGGACAGAGGAATAATTTGCAGCTAAGCAAGAGACTTTAAGAAGAAGTAATAATTGCAATAAAAAGGAGCTGGGCAAGTTTGAATGTAATTGTGTGATGATGTCTCCCAATGTTTTCCAACAAGTGTCCAAGGCCAGGTTGGACGGGGCTTTTAGCAGCCTGCTCTAGTGGGAGGTGTCCCTGCCCATGGCAAGAGGGTTGGAACTTGATGATCTTTAAGGTCCCTTCCAACCCAAACCATTCTGTGATTCTATGATTTTGCAAAAGTTTTCATCAAAACCACGCTATTTAAATTCAAATTTCAGAGTGATGTTTATTGCCTATGTAGTCAAAACTCCTTCTTCACCCAGGCTGCAGGTAAAACACAGGCAGCTACAGTTTCAGCTTCCACTTATTCTAAGTTTGATTGCGACCATGTCATGCTTGAAGTTTCATATAGGAAGAAGTAAATATTAAGAATCAGTAAACCACTTTCTCCTCTGTTTTGCCCATTTTCTCTGTTACTTTAAACCCCACTACCATCCTTCCCCTTTCCCATTCCCAGGAACGTTTATATTTATCTGAACTCTCTGTTTCTGCTCCATTTCCAAAGTCAGTTTTTATCAACACCACTTCCAAATTTGCAACACCCTCGCCATTTCAGTCTAGGTAAAATTTGTTCTCTGGCAAGTTTTGTCAGACCTTTTCTGTGTGCACAAATGTGACAGGCAATATCAGAAAAAAAAAGATGTATTTGGGTATTTTTTATTAAATAGAATAGCAGAAACAAGGGGAGAAAATGTTATTCAGAAAGAAAGCGAATACATTTCTGTGGGTATGATGAGAAAGGAATGGGAAAGCTAAAGCAATATAGTATTTAACACAGCAAGAAGGTAGGGACATGGAGGAAAAAGAAGTTGCTCAGTGCATCATAAAAAATAATTTTTTAAATAAATAAAAAAAAAACCAACAAAACCATACTCCAAACCCCACCCCACCACCAAGATTTGAGTCACAAGAGGAGGTTCTGCCAAGCTCAGTGCTTGGAACAAAGACATCTTACAGTAGAAATCAGGAAACAGGCCAAAGATACCTGCCCTTTGCATCATCACAATGCTAGTTGGCTGCAGGCAACACAATGCCAACAACTTTGGCGGAGGCTGAAGCGATTATTATGTTTTTTAATTCAAGACGATTTGTTTTCTTTGCCACCATTGGAACTCAATCCAAGCCACTTCTTCACTGGGCTAACTCACAAGAGATAAATAGGCAAAGTCTGATAACTGCTCTGCAGTCTTCACTGGCTATTTGACCAGTGAATTGCTCTGAGTTCTTGACTTGTAGCACAAAGAAGAATATTCATACATAATTTCAGTTGTATATAATTAAAAAATATTTATACTATGTGGAACAAGACATATTTTGACATTTTATTTAACAATACTATAATATACCATGTATTAAATTCAGGAGTTCTCAAAGCTGAATATAACAGAAACAATAAATGTTTCTGTGTGCAGCAAAGTGGTAAAAAACCATATTAATTTTAAAGTGTTATAATTTGTGCATCATTACATCATTCACAGAAGTAATTCAATACTTTGTAAACATGAAGAATCAATACACCATCATGAAGCTACAACCGCCCATACTTTATAGCTAGAAAATACGGAATACTTACTTGTAACGGCTACGTGACGGTTAGCTTTCCCTTCATCAATGACATCCAAAACTTCTTCAGGACTAGATACAAATCGTTCTGTACAACCCTAGAAGTACGCAAGTTGAAAACAGAAAAGTTTAGGAAGTGTCCTAGTATGTCAAATGACATCAAGAAGAATATTTAGCACTGATGAACAAAATAATGAGGAGAACCATCAACATCTAACATGATCATTAGTGGGGCATTGGACCAAAACATGTCTTTGTGTGACTTTTTGGAGTCACACTTGACTTGAGAGACAATTTTTTTCACAAGATTAAAGAACCAGACAAATCCAAAGATACAGAATAAAAGAGTTTCTACACATAGAACACAGAGAGAATGATACAGCAAACATTCCTGTTAATAATTTGGGTTAGATTACAAACCCAACTTAGGTTTTCTCTCTCAAACTACAAGACAAGATGCATAGTCCTTGTTCTCTGCCTTAATTTTATCAGGGTTTTTTTGTCCTCTCCAGGATGAGAATAAACACAACAATATTATATGTATACCATTAAGGCTCACATATGTTCATAACAAGTATTATTACATTTAAGTGAGGGGCCAGGAAGTCATAAAACAAATTCCTAACCCAACAAATCTGTTCTGAAATACTGCAAGATTACAGCATCTATGCAACAAAAAATTCTTCAAGATGTTCTCTTTCATATCTGACATGAAATGGGAATACGAATACTTAAAATTTAACACCATGCTAACAAAATGTAAATGTTTAAAGTCAGGAAAATATTATTCAAGCCAATTAATATTTCAGGAAACTACTTAAATCAACAGACCAATACTACTTGAACATTCAAGACTCTGAACCTGAGTTGAAGCATTTCAGCAAACCCAGCTGGATACAAATGGAAATATGTAAATAAATGCAGATGTGAGAAAGAATGAAAAACTGAGCATCAAATTTTCCTTGTACCTTAACGTATGGGACTCTGTTTTTATCTTCATGTACAGCGAGGTTTGTCTTTGACACTAGAAAAAAAGATGGAGATAATCTGGAATATTCCATGGGTAATAATGTGTCAGTTATAGGCAGTGGCAGACAAATATTGTGAATGTATTAAATTTGTAAATGTAGTTGCTTTCCACTCCTTAAGAACTAATAATATTTCTGTGATGTAAAACTTGTTCCTTGTTTTGTCAATCTTGTACCTGTTTCTTTAAAGTTCACTTTTAATTAAAAAAGCCTCAATAAACACACTTTTAAATCACAGTTTTACTTTAAGAATATACATTGCCAATGAGGCTCAGGCCTGCCTTGAAGTCTGTAAAATCTCTGTATGCATTGATTTATAATCAAGCTATGTAGCACTGCAGAGGTAGGTGTACAAGTGTCAGAGAGCAGATGACTTGAACTGCCACATTCTTTCACAAACCCAGTCATACAGCTTTAATTTAAATCACTCTCAAAGGAAGTAACTGTTTTCCTCTAAGCATTGATTCAAAGCACTATACCAAGCCAAAAAAGTCACACAAGAAATGCAGAACTTACCATCAAGTAAGTCCCTTATTTTGTCCAAATATATCTCAAAGTAGGAAACCTAAGTAAGTAATCATAAACATTACTGGTTTAAACTTCGGCAATTTAAAAGTCCCTGTACCTATATTTTAATCTCTGTCAAAATCAAAAGCACCAAACTAAAAATAAAACCCAACTCCCACACAGTTTGAATGACATCTTTCATCTGAACATACTTGTGTTTTGAATGATTCACAAGTCATTGATCTTTCTCCATTTATCAATGATTCATCAGGAAAGTAGACAAAAAACCTTCAGACAAATCTCGTCTTCCTTTTTTTCTTTTTTACATGGGCAAAATTGACAGAAATATTAATCAATATAGAATCAAATCAATTCAGCTACTTTGATATCAGTACAGCTTCATCACGAGAAGGGTCCAGTTTGACAGCTGCAAGAGGTATATTGATAGTCACCAGCACAAAAGCACCTTCAGTGGCTCAACATACGAGTTACATAAGCCTAAGCAATGAAATTAAACTTTTCAATAAAGCCTATGTAAAAGTTCTGTCTTGAATCAAATCCCAAAGAAACTGAAAATGAGCTTTTCTGTAACAAAGAGAAAACTGTCCTCAGAAAAACCCCCCAAACAATTAAGGAGAGGGAGAATTAAATGAATTACCCTCTTAACAAAAGGGTATTCAACTCACAGAAGCAGATCGAAATGTGTCAGGGGTGTTATCTTAAATGAGCATTACCTAGGGATTATTTAGCTAGAAAACTAGACAGCTAAATTCAAGTTATCACTAACCCAAGCTACTTAGTAAAGTATCACTTTCTCTCACGTAACAAATAAAACGTCTGATTTTTTTATATCCTGATGAGTTATCTTCCTATATGACAATTGCTACTAACTACAGATACATTTTGCTTTTGTGTATCAACTTCACCATCCCATTGAAAGCTCCTCTCAGCCTAGTTCATCCAGACTGGAGTCACATGCTTTATATTAACCTATTAACACACTGCTGAGGACCAGCACACACAGGAGATGACACCAAGTTCCCCTCCCTGTTTTAAACACGTTTCTATTCAAGAGGGAGAGGGGGGGAAAAAAAAGAAAGATATTAATTTTCCACGTTGGTTCACTTATTAAAAGCGTGTGACAGTCTGGTTAAATTCCTGCTCCCAGAGACAGAACACGCATTTCTCTCAGTGACAGCTCCTTGTATAATCACTCACTCATTCACTGCTATTTAGGCAGCTTTTCTGTTAAGATATTCATAAACGTCAACTATGATAGGAAACCACTGAAACAATCCAGTTCTGGCAGAACATGATTTATGAAGGGATAATCTTCTGCCAGGACAGAATTTTATCACATCTCGTACAAGGGGGTACCCATATGTTAGTACCCAAGTGCTACCTTATAGAATAGCAATAGCCGCAGAAGAGCTTTACAAATGATGAAAAGACATCAGTGTCACTCTTACAAAAGCCATTGCTATGAAAATTCAGACGTGTCTCTTCTTAAGAGCTCTATATTTACAATCTGAGGTCTATTAAAATATTTAAGATCTATTAAAATATTTAGATGGTTTATTTGTAAGGCTGCCTCTTCTGTCTGTACTTCATGAGTACTCCCATGAACAGGTATTGCTGAGAAGGTTCTCAATACAAAATTATCTAGTCCTTCCAGAAGATCAGTACCTGGTTCAGGGGTACCCAGCTAGATTATTAAAATATATATACATATATACCCCCAAAAGTGCTTCAAGGGCTTTAATGCAAGCAGCACTAAAAAGTCACTCAGCTCTAACTTGTAGGCACACGAGAGACAGAGGAGGAGAGCTCCATTCTCAGAGAGCATCCCCTGGTCACACCAGTAGAAAGGACAGTGCTTTCACACTCTACCTGTGCTCAGCTATTCATCTTTGTCTAGGGATATTTGGTGTGTTTTGGGGGAAGGATGGCACAGAGGAGCACTCATTTTTCCTGCATCCACTCGGTAGTTTTACTGATGTCTGCCTGGAAGCCTGACCCCAGCTCTGCCAGACGGACCAATGACTCCCCGTGGCTGAGAGCTCCTCAGGAGACTGGATGAACAACAGGAATTAAAGGTCACTTGAAAAATTTCAGAGATCATATGCTTGGCATCAAGATAGGGACATGGAAAAACACAGTAGCTGTTCAGTCAAGACTCAGATCACCATCTTAAGGAACCCATACCCAAGCTTTTGAGCTAAAAATTACTTCTAAACATTCTTCCATAAATTGCCCAATGCCATCTTTCAACCCACATATTATGGAGGAGTGTTTATATCCTTGAGATAAGAACAACCTGTCAGTATTCTCATAAACATCACACAGATCGATGGTATTCACGGCCATAGCAGGGTTGAGGTACAGTCTTTGGAAAAGCTGCAGTGAAATAAGTGGTTTTTTACCATGTTGGCCTATCAGCTGTGGTGAGAGAGAGACAAGGCAATCAACAGATTAGCAAATCTGAGCTGAAAACACACACGAGAAAAATTTCCATCAAAGGTTTGTAACTGTGCTAGATTATTTCCAGTAAATATCCTCAGGAATATAATGGTTTTTTGAGTTATAAAAGGATGAAGGGACAAATTCTGCAGCACAATGTTCTAGCATAAATGCAGATTTCCCATCCAGCTCAACTTTCTTCTGACCGATCCATTACGTAACACATCATTCCGCGTTTACCTTTATGTGAAACTCCAGGTTTTCATCCATGGAATAGATGTGATCAAAGATGTCATGTGCAATTCTCGGAATGATTCCCATGAGCTGAGGGTCGTGCAGCTTGCCCTGCGGACACAGAACCAAACCGTCACTTGGAAAGCCTTGCTCAGGCACCAGAGAGGAGAGAGCCTTGTTCAAACACACCTTCCTCCAGCAGGCCCCTATGAATGTGTCTGCTGCTAGGGGTGGGAGGAGGGTTGCTTGATGTAAGTGCACAGAAAAGGTGGCAGAACAACTTGACATGTTAGCACCCGTCACCTGATGGAGCACCCATTTGTTTTGTCGGCTCCCACCCTTTGCCAGGCTATTTATATTGTCACTATCTGACCAAAGATTGATGAATAATAGCAAACAAATGAACAAATTACAACCTGCTTCTCCCAGTTAAATCAGATATTTGGAAACATGTCAGGAACAAGAAGTATTAAAGCATTTTGTTTCTCTTTCACCACTATGCTAGAAAGCTAAAGGGAAATCTGGGTTGCAGGGATTTGGGGATTAGAGTAATATATTCTGATTCGAGCTTGCTGGGCCTATTGCCAGAGCACTGTGCCTTACAAACACCGCTGCTCTCCATGTTCATTTGCAAAACTACCACCCTCTATTCTTTCAAAAACTGAATATTAACTAAAACCAACAATTTCCCTGGCTGTGTGGCTCCTTTTGGTTGCATTGACCTTTTTGAAGAAGCCAGACACATACAGGAAAGCAAACACCACCTGAAAATGGAATAGAAATATAAACTCAAAATAAAACCCTTTTCTAACCACAGCAGACACTGTATTGTTATTTCTAAATGCTTTATGAAACTGCTTGAATATGCAATGGAGTCATAAAATTTGATCAGAGCATAGCGTCTAGAAACTGTAATATACCTTTCGAATATATCTTTGTCCATATCAGCACAACAAAACATTTTACTCCAAATAGTGGCAGGGAATTATTCTCTTTTTTTGTAAATACAGCAGGCAACCACACAATTCCAAACCATAGGAAGTCAGATTTGATCTGTAATTGCTAAAAATCATTAACCACCAAAATTTTTTTAGCAAAATAGGAAGAAAATTATGCACATTTACGTATGTTTTTCAATATTATGCATGTTTGTGAATGACTAGTGGGTCACGTTGACCTGTTTTCCAAGTTTTGCAGTCTTTATTAGTCTATTCAAATACAGGCTTCTGAGACACTGCTTTCTTTATGCTAAAGCTGGTGAAATGACCGTCAACTTCTAAGCATCAACCTAGGACAAAGGACATTTAACATGAAGAACTGACATAATCTCTCCCTCTATCTCAAAGCCTGTATTTAAAGTAGTTACTAGACTTACACACACATCTTGGGGAAAAAAACCAGGAGGGAATATAGATGAATAAGTGCTCTATAAGGCAGCACTCATCTCTATCTAAATCGTGAACATTCGTGCGAATATTTTATTTATACTATACAAATAACATTACCTCCTGCAGTGGAAGCAGTTAAGTGCTATATCACATCCAACATCCTATTAAGCTTCTCAAAAGTGAAAAATACCTTGCCATATGATATACCATTTTCTTTCAGACTATGAGGATGAAAAAGAGGGTGATTAAATAGAACAAATCCCTGATGAAGTGGAAAAGTTGTGTACAAACATATAAACCAAAGCTTTTAAACAAAACCTAAACCATTTTGGTTTCCCTCAGTTCCATCACATGTTGCTGTTATTGAGCAGAAACAACAAAATTTCCCTACTATCCATCCCTTCTCCTGAAGAAGTCCTTGAAAAATTCACTGCAACCAACAGACTACCCTGTAGTACTGCACACAGAGAGTTTCCCCAAAGAGGGGAAAGGAGTTTTTCCTAAACTAGGATAAACAGAGATACGTTGGTGTTTCGTCAGTGTGCACAAATCCAACCAAAGGTATGTCTACACTATAAAATACTGCAAAACACACAACTCCGAAGGCAGCTGCAGAACCCAAAAAGCCTGAGCTATGCAGTGTCCCTTCTTCTACAGCAGCTTTGATCAAGCTGGGCTGTTAGCTCAGTCAAAGGATGGTTTGAATTCAAAGACTTCTGTCCGCACAGAGGCACATCAGCTTTGGGATCACTGCACCAGGTAAACATATCCTCTAATCATTGTGGGAAAGTGACAATTTATCTAATTAAACATTCTCCAAACCTCAACAAGCCCTGTAATAATTCTTCTTTCCTTTACGTCATTTTCTCCAGCTCAGAAGAAAAATGAATCTGTAAAACATGATTGTGTGCATGTAACAACCTCTGCATCTCCAAATTCTTGGGCTCAGGCCTTCACACTATTTAAGTCAGTAGAAACTTCAGTGAAGCAAGATCACATTCAATGCTTTAAGAAGAAAAAGTTAAGCTCTTCAAAACGCTGTAAAACCAGCAGTCTGCAATGCATTGAAAAATACTCATTTTTACTATACTATAAATGGATTTTTATTAAAACAAGAGATGATTGAAGCAGGTCTCACTATAATCTATGAAGATCATAAATTGGAAAGGAAGAGAAAGGTAAAGGTAAGTTCACTGGAAAGCTAAAATAGAAAAAAAACTCAAACCACTCTCATGGCTTTAGCTGTAACCTCAAAAAGAGTTTGGAGAAATGTGCTGCTGGTGCCATGCTGACATGGCCGTGAGTAAACCCCCCCAAAGCACCCTGACAGAGAATTCTCTGCTTGTTAAAGCCTCTCTTTTTAATAAGAACATTAATTTCTCCATTTAAACATAGCAGGCAGGCAGTAGCTAATGAAGTGTAATATTTGAGACAGTGCTGTTTTATTTCAGGATGTTGACATCCTAACTACAATCCGTAGGGACCTAGGATTGAAAACTCTACTATAAGGTCAAACCCCATCAGTATAATCTTGTGGGTAAAAATATGTGATTTTTAAGAAGGTGTCTATCATCCTGCTGTACAGGTGGGCAAACGTTTTATCTAGCACAGGAGAAAGACCTACATACATCAGAAAGCCTATCCTGGCTATATTAGACTACCGTGTCCTGTTTAAGCTTAACACTAACACTATGAAGCATTTCACATTTCACACAAAATCCTCCATAGCAGCTTTACCAAGAGGATTTACTATTTCTTCAACTTCTAACTATTTTTTTCTTCCACAACATACTTTAGCAACTTTACAAAAGAATGTGAGGTTAAAAGGGGGATTAAAACTGAATATAGACTTGATTCCACTTTAAAATGACAGCTCTTTCTCTGCTAAAGAGGTAAACCAGCCATTTTTCTACAGTCATTTTCTTTATCGCAGCTTGTAATTCTGAATATAAATTGGCTTTAAGAGATCTTTCCCCATGCCATGTGGAAGCACCAGCTCAAGCCCTGCAGACATTTTGATTTAATTACATTCAGAGCTGGTGGATTACTCAGCCATTGTGCCATCTGTGAGGGCTGAGCTAGTGATTTCCCCGATCCTCCCAAGGACAGGCTTAATTAGACATGAGGCATCAGTTATTGCATCCTCCAGGAAAGGAGCAACTGTGACAACTGAACAGCAATTTCACCAGGGCCTGTTGACTCGAGAGAATAGCGCTTTCCTTCTCCTTTAACCTTCAAGTTAGGTAGGTCACCTGTGTTCATCGTGTAGCAAAAGCGATGCTGTTAAACAAATGAAAGCTCATTTTTTCCTTCCATTTAGCCAAACTCTGCTGTAGACCTGTTAAAAGTTCATAGTTGATCTGAAATGCTCCAAGACACGTACAGCCAGCTCATACAGAGTTGTGATGGAACAATCCTGTATAGGATTAAATGCTTAGATGATCCTCTTTTTTTAGCAAGACTGAAATATCTACATGTCTTCTAACTGAAGAGTTAAAAAACAAAAAAACCCACCAAACAGGAAAAAGCCTACATTGTCACACTTTATGTAGCAGAAACATGAACAGACTTAGGACTCCAGCCACTGGAATCTGGTAGAATTTGGTCTAATTTGGTATCCTCCTCCAAAGCAACAATTCTCGAACTCATCCATCTGTGCTACAGCATGTGCGAGTGGTATTCCCAGAATGGGAGCGCAAATGAGAAAACCAATAACCAAGGCATGAATTTTCATAATCCTGCATGCAAGGGAACTCCACAGACCCGTTACTGTTTTTGTTTGTGGATTAACAAACCTCACTCAAATCCTTTCAAATATACACATACCTAAACAGTCATGACAAATATGGAGAAACTGTACTTGACATTTTTCACTTGCCACTCATTAGTTTAGCTCATTATCTGTAGACACCTCTTGAAAAAAAATCATCCTTGAAAGAAATATTACAGCTTAAAGGCAGCAGAAGCTAAACATACCCAGAGCTCTTTGTATGTGTCACTCACAGCCGAGCTCTGGCTTGTTCAGGTAATTGGTATATCTAATTCTACTGCTGCTACCAAACTGATTTAATTTTGCCACCGTACCTCCATAGTATGTGTTTTTCCTGATGATGTCTGTCCATAAGCAAAGATTGTGCCATTGTAGCCTTCCAGAACATCTGCAAGAAGAAGAAAAACGATTAAAAATCATATTGACATCTTAAAGCTGGGTGCTTTCATCCGCATTTCCTAAGTCTTCTACAATGTTGAAGCTCAATTAGAAAATAGTTTGTGCAATAAAGGATGGGATAAATATGTCGTAACTGGCAAAAAAAAAATCATAAGAATTGCAGAGTTATTGACATCTCTCTCAATTTCCCAGGGAAAAAAGAAATATCTCTGGACACTAGATATTCCAATATCTGTGTAACATGGGAAAGAGAAAATTTAGTTACCTGCATTTTAAACCATCACGCACCACACAGAAAACTAAACAAATTCACTTGTATATTTTTACTACTATAACACCCTCAACAGTTCACGGCCCCAATAATTTCCAAGCTAGGCTGCAAAGCAGGAGAGCAAAGCAAGAAGAAAGGCAAAGAGGAATTGGCTTTCTTGAAAATATACTTCTCTCAAGGCAGAATGAATAATTTTATGTTGCATTAAGATATAAAAAGATGCATCTTTAACTCTTGCCAGGGGCCAGCACCAGCATCCTGGTACCGGAGCTCTGCCCCAGGCCTCCGGAGAAGAAAGACCAGACAGAGAGAGAGTAGCAAAGCCTGGGGTGAGCCAAGAGCAAGAAATAAAAGCAGAAGGACCTGCAGAGGGGACCAAGGACAGCCAGCAAAGCCCTACTGCCATCGGGCAGGTCAGGAAGCTCCCTATCCACTGCTGCTTCCAAATGTATCTCCTGCTTTTAGAGCCGGCAGCCTCTGCTTCCAAAATATTTCTTGTGTTTCTCATCCTCTATAATTATACTAAGAGGCTACCAGGAGAAAAATGTGTATGTATGTGCATGTGTATTTATAGCCACTATATACACATAACTATATTGTATGTACTATATATAATGTCATATACTTTGCATTTATATAAACACACAGATATAATCTCCTTATTGTATCCCTATATGTAGGTGGTCCAGGTAGGACGGATAATTAAATATGTTAGAAAAATATAAAAGTAATAAAGGAGGTATAACATGTAACAAATGCTGAGAAAAACCACAGAAAGGTGATTTCAAAGAAAAGAAATTGATACCAAGAAATGCTGGCCTGCTGGAAACCTTCTCTGTGGAGAAGGACCTGGGAGTCCTGCAGGACAACAAGTTCCCCATGAAGCCAGCAATGTGCTTTTGTGGCCAAGATGGCCAATAGTGTCCTGGGCTACATTAAGTGTGGTCAGCAAGTCAAGGGAGGTTCTTCTGCCCCTCTATTCTGCCCTGGTGAGGCCACATCTGGAGTATTGGGTCCAGTTCTCGGCTTGCCAGTTCAAGAGAGACAAGGAACTACTGGAGACAGTCCAGTGGAGGCTACAAGCATGATTAAGGCACTGGCACATCTCTGTGCCAAGAAAAGGCTGAGAGCCCTGGGGCTGCTTAGCCTGGAGAAGAGAACACTGAGAGGGGATCTGATCAATGCTGATCAATAGCTAAAGGGTGGGGGGCAAGAGAATGGGGCCAGACTCTTGTCAGTGGTGCCCAGTGACAGGACAAGGGGCAACAAGCACAAACTAGAAGCTAGGAGATTCTGCTCAAACATAAGGGAAAACTTTCCGGTGAGGGTGCCAGAGCCCTGGAAGAAGCTGCCCAGAGAGGTTGTGGAGTTTCCTTCACTGGAGAGATCCCTAACCCCCCCTGGACGTGATCCCGGGTCACAGCAGCAGAAACACAGAGTGCAGGACCAAGGAGGTTGAGACAGAGATGCAAGACAAAGATCTGCAGAGTTAGAGCAGTGACAGCAGCTCACAGGAAATAAAAGTTATACCTTGTTTTTTCAATACAAAAATATTATTACCTTTTTAAAAGTTAATCAGATTAGCACCAAATTTCAAAATAGCCTATAGGCAAGTCAATATTTAATGCAACTGGTGGTTTTCCTCTTTAGATGAAAAGCAGCACATGGGGAAGATGAGCTAAAGTGTCTGGAAGGTGCACAAAACTTGTGTACCAAAGTGGTTTAGGCATCAAAAATTATAACTACTTGTCCTGGGAGGGTGGTTCAGAGATCCTTGAGCAAAGGTCCATCTCCTGTTTGTTTCTAAAATCCCACCTAGCATCCAAAATACCTTTAAATTCCCAGGACAGTTAAACAGGATCCAAGAGTTTAGGAACTACTATTTCCTCTTTTTACCAGACTTGGTTAACTTTCAATAAAATAAAATAAAAGAGTTTGAATTAGAAAAAAAAAAGCTTATTATCTCCAGGTGAACACAAGGTACAAGGTCAACTCTATACTGGTACACAGCCTAGGGGAAAAATAACCTGATTAACCAACTGTTATGTAAGAAAACTGCTCAGAATTTGCATCAAGATACATTCTGCTTGAAGAAGCATAGGTAAGTCATTTACCTTCCCAATAAGCAAAAAATAACTTATTCTATAAAAAAACAGGCCTTTGCAGCACCTGCACTTAAAAAGTCAGTGGTCTCAGAGGTAGAAAAGGTTATTTTTGTTCGAAGGTTCTCCATCTTAAGACAGTTAATATACCATCTGGCAACTGAATAAAGCGGGAAGACAGTCCCAGACGGAAAAAGCCTGCACAGAACTTCAGAGGGAGGGGAAAAAAAACAGATGAACAAAGTGACTGAACAAAGATCAGGATTTTTACCTAACTCATAAAAGTGCTTTTCTCAATTCCTGGTCCAACTCTCTCTCTGCAATGAGTTTCAGTTTGATATGCCCTCCCCACAAAAGCTAGCTATTTGACCTGGCCACTCAACCACTGCCAGATGGGCTTTTTCCTGATGAGGATGGATAGGACAAGTAGCAACAGTCTAAAGCTGCAGCCCTTGTGTTGGGGCTACAAGAAGGGCTCGCTCAGGTGAGGGACACAGAACATCTTCCCAGCAGCACCGGAAGGCCCAGCAGAGCTCTGCAACAACTGGCCAAGGGTGGCTGTGGACTGGAGACATTTCAAGTGGACCACTGAAAAATTTAGGAGTCTCAATGGCAAGAAGAAGGATCAAATGGTTCTACAGAAGTTCTTCCAGCCTCATTTCTATGACCAAATTTTTAGCTCTATGCTTATCTATACCAGTGCAGCCCAGGAAGCCAACCATATCCTGGGCTGCATCAAAAGGAGTGTGGCCAGCAGGCTGAGGGAGGGAATCCTCCCCCTTTACTCTGCTCTCGTGAGAACCCACCTGAAGTACTGTGTCCAGCTCTGGAGTCCCCAACACAAGAAGGATGTGGACCTGTTGGAGCAGGTCCAGAGGAGAGCCACAAAGATGATTCAAGAGCTGGAATCTCTCTGCTGTGAGGACAGGCTGAGAGAGTTGGGGTTGCTCAGCCTGGAGAAGGCTCTGGGGAGACCTTATTGCGAGCTTTCAATATATAAAGGGGGCCTACAGAAAAGCTGGAGAGGGACTTGTAAATGTAACACCCATCTACAAGAAAGGCAGATAGGAGGATCCAGGAAACTATAAACCTGTCACTCTGACCTCGGTACGAGGGAAGGCCATGGAGCAGATCATCTTGAGTGTCATTACAAGCCATATAAAGGACAACCAGGGGATCAGGCCTAGTCTGCATGGGTTTATGAAAGGCAAGTCCTGCCTGACGAACCTGATCTCCTTCTATGACAAGATGACCTGACTATCGGACGAGGGAAAGGCTGTGGATATTGTCTACCTAGACTTTCGAAAAGCATTTGACACAGTTCCCCATAGAATTCTCATGGAAAAACTGGCTGCTCATGGCCTGGATGATCATATGATCTGCTGGATCAAGCACTAGCTAGACGGATGGGCCCAAAGAGTGGTGGTCAATGGAGTTAAATCCAGCTGGCGGCCGGTCACAAGTGGTGTTCCTCAGGGCTCAGTGCTGGGACCATTTCTGTTTAACATCTTTATTGATGATCTTGATAAGGACAT